>SNQJ01S0110913.1:22805-46211 GCA_010110895.2 Picea sitchensis | reverse complement strand
GACCTTTGGTTATGAGGGTAGGGGCTAACAAAAGAGGGAGATATCACCCAAAAATTGCAAAGCCGAGCATAACTCAAAAAATTTGTGAAGTCGAAGTGTTTTCTTAAATCAGAATGGTTTTGAATGTGTGGAATTTGCTAAGAATGATGACCTAAAAAATCCCTGTTGTCTGCACATGTGTTTGTAGAAGCTTAGCAAGTGCTAGAACCGAATAGGGTTGTCATTGAGAGTAGAGAATGGAAGAGGTGCGAATTGCCTCCAATTCAGAGAATGAAAGAGAAGGAAGGAATGTCAACTTGGGAGTCGAAGGATCAAACTCTAATGGGCAAGGAAAATAGATGGATAAGGAAGGACATATGATGAAAATCATTGAAAGATTGCAGAAATATGCCCAGGCTCGCCGAGCTGATAGACGAACGCTCATGAAAGTCAGGGATAACCAGGGTGAATTCAACTTAAGGATGTTGAAGAGTCTAGAAAGAATAGAAAAGAATTTGGAAAAGGAGAGTGACTCAAGAAAGATAGAGAGTCGCAGGACCCCTGAGAGGAAAAAAAGATCAAGGAGTGTTAGCAGACATCGTCGTCGCTCCCCAAAGCATTTCAGTAGGGAAGCACATAGTAGTTCAATCCCATCTCCTACCATAAATCACAGGAGATCTGGGATGGATGAATTGAAAGGGGAAATGAACAAGATCAAGCCTCCAATGTTCGATGGAGAACATAAGAAGGAGGAAGATGACGGAACTTGGTTGCTTGGTATGAGGAAATACTTTCAACTATAGAATTATTCCTCTCATGCAGAGGGAAGGATTTCCATGTATCAATTGAAGGGAAAGGAATCCATGTGGTGGGATCAACTTGTGAAGGTTCAACACATCAGGGAAAGGGACATCACATGGAAAGAATTCAAGAGGTATTTCTAGAGGAAATATTTAACTAAAAGATATTATGACAAAAAGATGAAAGAGTTATTTGAACTCAAGCTGGACAACTAGACCATTGATGAGTATGAACGAAAGTTTTTGGAATTACTGAAGTATGTTCCGTTCATCAAAGATGAGCCTATCAAGATTCAGAGGTACTTGAGTGGATTACCGCCTCCTATTGGGGATAAGATTCAGTATGATGACCCAAAGACTATGGAAGAAATGATAAGAAGAGTGAAGTGCTTATTAACAACAAAGAGAAAATCCTACCTTTCAGAAAGCTTGGGATGACCAGAAAAAGTTCAAGAAAGAACAGAGGCAGAAGGGAGATAAACCACCCTTTTTCAGAAATAGTCCTCAAGGACAGCCGTCTCTTAGAGAGCCCAGGAAGGTTGAAGTGGGTGGGAAAATGTCAAGGCCGCCACCTATGGAATGTTGGGGTTGTAAAGAAAACCATAGGTACAGGGATTGCCCCCACAAAAATGATAAAGTAATAGTTCTCCACAATGTTTAGCAGGTTGAAACAGTGGAGGACATGGGCAATAGAATTCCAAGGATCTATGCGGTCCTGGACAACAAGCAAGCTGAGTATCAGTCGCACATGATTGAAGTAGAAGGTATGATAAAAAACCAACCATTTACTATTTTAGTTGATTCAGGGGCTAGCCATAGTTATATAGACCCTAGAGTGGTAGAAAGTTTGCATTTGATAAGAAGAAAACATGAAAAGTCTTGGTTAGTGAAGCTAGCTACAGGAACCAAGAGGAAATTCATGGAGTTAGTCAAGTCCTGTCCTGTAGACATGAATGGATTGAGCATGAAGGCCGATTTGAACATTTTGTCATTAGGCTCTTATGACTGTCTAATTGGAATGGACTGGTTGGACCAACACCATGCTATCTTGGACTGTCGGAAAAAGGCATTCACTTGCTTAGATGAAGAAGGGAATCAGAGAGCTATCCAAGGAATTCCTAGAGTTGTTACTATTAGAGAAATCTCAACAATGTATCTGAAGAAGTGCTACAGAAAAGGCTGTCAATTATTTGCAGCCCATGTGGGGGAAATGCCTAAGAATAAGGTGTCAAGTATTGAGGATCATGAGGTAATTAAAGAGTTCAAAGATGTATTCCAGGAAGTATCTGGAATACCTCCGAAAAGGGATATCGATTTCTCTGTGAACTTGATGCCTGGAGAAACTCCAATGTCAAAGGCTCTGTACAGGATGAGTGCGCCATATCTGAAAGAGTTGCAGCTGCAGCTTGAATAATTTCTGAAGAAGGGGTATATACACCCAAGAGTGTCACCTTGGGGTGCCTCGGTCCTATTCATAAAGAATAAGGATGGAACGCTGAGATTGTAAATCAATTTCAGGCAATTGAACAAAGTAATGATGAAGAACAAGTATCCTTTGCCGAGGATTGATGATCTCTTCGATCAGTTGAAGGATGCAAATATCTTTTCGAAAATAGATCTAAGATTGGGATATCACCAAGTAAGAATAAAAGATGAATACTTCAACAAGACTACCTTTAGAACAAGGTATGGTCATTACAAGTTCACAGTGGTGCCGTTTGGACTATCAAATGCACCTGTTGTTTTTATGAGCTCGATGAATGGAGTATTTAGGGACTATCTAGACAAGTTTTTCATCGTCTTCTTGGATGACATTCTGGTGTATTCCAGGACCGAAGAAGAACACAAGAAACATCTGAGGATCTTGTTGCAGGTGCTAAGAGAGCACCAACTGTATGCCAAGTTGAGCAAGTGCTCATTTTATCAGGAGCAGATCCATTACTTGGGACATATTATATCGAAGGATGGGATAGCAGTAGACCCTAAGAATATTGAAGCCATTAGAGAATGGTCAGCTCCAAGGAACATAATAGAAGTTAGATACTTCATGGGATTGGTCGGTTATTACAGAAGGTTCATCGCAGGGTTTTCCAAGATAGCTCACCCTATCACTTCCTTGCAAAGAAAGGGGAAGTAGTTTCACTAGACAGAGGGATGTGAGGAAAGTTTCCAGCGATTGAAGCAACTGTTAACTAGTGCTCCAATTCTGAGGATTGCAGATCCAAATGAAGATTTCAGAGTATGCACTGATGCATGCAAAGAAGGACTGGGAGGGGTCCTCAGTCATAAAAGATTCGTAATCTGTTATGAGTCCATGATATTAAAAGAGCACAAGAAGAATTATGGAACCCATGACTTGGAGTTGGCAGCCATAGTTCATGCTCTAAAGAAATGGAGGCATTACCTCATGGGAAGGAGTTTTGAACTCAGAACAGACCATAACGGTCTGAAATATTTGTTTGATCAACCAACCTTAAACGCTAGACAAAGTAGGTGGCTGGAATTTCTATGTGAGTATGACTTTGAGATCAAGAATATCAAAGGAAAGGAGAATAAAGTGGCTAATGCACTCAGTAGGAGGGTGCATGAATTACATGCTACAACCATTAGCATGTATCAGACTGATATTAAAAGAAGAATTTTGGAGCATGCAAATGCAGATCTGTAGTACAGAGAATTGGTAGCCAAGCTACAACAGGGTAAGATGCCACAGAAGATGGAAATTTATAAATTGGAAACAGATGGAATACTGTTGTACAAGAACATAATTTTTGTACCCAATGTCCAGTGCTTGAAACAAATGATTTTGTAGGAGATGCATAATGTGCCTTATGCTGGGCACCCTGGATATCAGAAAACAGTAAGAGTGGTCAAGAGCCATTACTTTTGGCCGAGTATGAAGAGAGAGATCACTGAATACATCGCTAGATGTATGGAGTGCCAGAAAGTTAAAGCTGGGCATAGGCACCCAACAGGGTTGCTGCAACCTTTACCCATTCCTAAGTGGAAATGGGGAGTAGTAGCGATGGATTTTATTACGGGATTGCCCTGAACATGAAAGTTGCATGATTCGATCATGGAGGTGGTGGACATGCTTACAAAAGTTGCCCATTTTATTCCACTGAAAACTAGTCACAAGGCAACAGATGTTGCTGATATTTTCATAAAGGAAGTGGCACGATTGCATGGAATTCCTAAAACAATTGTGTCTGACAGAGACCCAAAATTCACCTTGAATTTCTGGAAAGGATTGTTCAAAGGATTCAGAATGAATTTGAACTTTAGTACAACTTATCATCCTGAGTTTGATGGACAGAAAGAGAGGGTGAACAGAGTAATAGAAGACATACTGCAAATGTATGTGATGGACAAACCATCAAGATGGGAAGACTACCTACACTTGGTAGAATTCGCCTACAACAATGGGTATCATGCATCGTTGAAGATGAGCCCATTTGAAGCACTTTATGGAAGAAAGTGCAATACTCCAGTGAGATGGAATAATCCAGCTGATAGAATAATAGTTGGGCCAGAGTTGCTCAAGGAGATGGAGGAACAAATGATAGAAATTAAGCAGAATTTGAAAGCTTCCCATGACAGGTAGAAAATTTATGCTGATAAGAACAGAACCCACAGAGATTTCAAAGTGGGTGATCATGTTTTTTTGAAAGTGAAAGCTAACAGGAGTTCCCTGAAGCTGGGAAGTTGCACCAAGTTGGGAGCCAGATTTTGTGGGCCATTTGAAATCCTGGAAAGGATTGGGCCAGTTGCATATATGCTTGAATTACCTGCATCCATGATTGTACATAATGTGTTTCATGTTTCATTTGTTAAAAAGTATATGACTGATGCTAATCATGTAATTGATTGGAATGTGATCCAGGTGGAGCAAGAAGGTGTCCTGCAAGTGCATCCTGTGTGCATATTGTACAGGAAAAACAAACAGCTCCGGAATCAAGCCATAGGGCTTGTAAAGGTCTAGTGGACCTGGTATGGTCTTGAGGACACGACATGGGAGCATGAATATGTTATGTGGGCAGAGTACCTGCATCTTTTTGAAAATTTTGAAAAGCTTGCAGATGCAGTGTAAAGTTGCACTGAGGACAGTGCAAAAATAAGGGGAGGGGATTGTAATGTCCCCAAGGCTGAGCCCTGTTGTAAATCATGTCTATGAAGTATAAAGATTTTTTATGAATTGTAATTCAAGTTTATAAGGTTGGTGAGCCAAGTTATATAAGCTAGTGGGATTATGTGTTGTTAGGCTAGGGAGCCTAAGTGTTGAAGGCCAGGAGCCTGAGTTTTTGTACATATAATTATGCATAGTATTAATACAAAACATCTCTGTGTGTGGACCAACCACGATGAATGAGTGATGGGGGACTAAGCTTCCAAAAAACCTGGGCAAGGGATTGGGGGATGGAAGGTTGGAAAGAGAGGCTAAGTGTGGAGCCTAGGGGGTTTAAGTCCTTGGGAATAATATTTTAATATTATCCCAAAATCCATGTGAAATCTATGTTTTGTCCTAAGTTCCCGGGGAGGGATGCATGCAACTTCATGGGCGACATGTGCCGACCCAGGTGCATGCAATTTAACCCAGGAAATGAGCCGTGTTAGTGGTTCTCTTTCCATTTCATTGACTGTTGTGTAGGATTTGGGTGGGCATTCCTCCAACCATCACCTGAATTTGGGGTTCAACCTTCCAATTCCTCCATCCTCCATCTGTACGCGTTTGGCCTCTGTGATTGAACCTCTGTACACCTTACACATCTTTGAAACCAGAGAGGTGAGTCTGTTCCTTATTGCTGGTTGGGAGAAATGAATGTTCCGTAATTGCTGAGCCGTGCATCCTGTGTTTCTTGCCGGAAATCTTAATGCATCCTGTAATCATAGAGCTGGGCTATGCGTTAGCACTGATCGTTTCTGTTTCGGGTGTCCATACCCATTTTCCCAATTGACTGTTGTGGCCACGCAGTGCTGGACTACGTGTGGCTTGTTGGCCAGTGTGAGGGAGGTGATTGTTGTTGAAGAGGCAGGTTACCCAGCCTGTGAGTGACTCTCTCCAGGTGAGAGAGTGCGCAAAGGAAGTGAGAACTCCTGGAAGGAGTCTTGTAGCTGCCACAGAGATCGGAGACTTCCGGTCTGATCTGTTGCTGAAGCCCAAGGGAAGGGAGGTTAGCAGCCGATGGACTGTCTTGGTGACAGTGAAGGTGTATACTCCTGGGGTGGGACAAACATGTGGGGAATGAGAGTCTGTGGGTAGTGGGCATAAGTGGTTCCTGGGAGAGAATCCTTCTCCTTTGACTGTGTGTCTTCCTATATTCTCTACCTAGCCTAGGAATCCCTATCGGGTGGAGCTTAGTCCCACTTGGGGGTGACCTACTGCTGAGAGTGATGACCAGCGCAGTCTAAGGCTAGGAGGTTCGTGGGAGGTCTACACACAATTGGTGAATTACATCCAGTCTAAAAGATAAGCATATACATGTGTATAATTTCAATTAAATATGCATATCTGTGATTATAGCAATGTTTACATGTATTCCGCTGTATTCATGAATTATTGTCAATGATATGGATTATGTATGCTAATGATATTAATGTGATTACACTGTATTTAACTGTAATTAAGCAATTGTATTTCATAAGAATGCATAATATGATACAATGGTGTTTTTCTGTGTAGTAATGTTGGCCCGACCACGGGGTTGATGGTCGAGGATGTTACATAAAGGTACCCACAACCCTCCTCTTCGTGCTTGCGAAATCTCAAAGTATGGGCACTAGATCCTTTTCTAATAAGCCTGTTCCTTGATATGACCTTGGGTGATGGCCTTCAGAGGGATATTTCGTGTACCACTTGCACTTGGAACATGCGAAAGATGCACAAGGTCGTTGATTCGTGAACATGTTCTTCATTCGATTTCCTTCAAATCATGAAGCTCCTTCTTTGTCCCTAATGCTGAATGATGAGAGATGCCTCCATGTTCTACTTTGATCGAGTCTCCTTCCATCGAATTCATCTCATCTGTTCTGGAAACGTGACCTAGAGTCTTATGAGTACTTTGAGGCTTGCAGTCATTAGTGGCAGGTTCTCTCACCATCGATAGTTGGGAATACATCAATGTCTCCTGATCGATGGATTCTTCAAGTGTTCGACCCTGACTCCTATATTCACACTTGTAAGAATGTACTCGGTGCCTTGATGCCTACTTTAATTATCGATAGGATGTCTCACATTTTTTAACGATATACCTCAATGACTGGTAATCAAACGATGTCTCATTGTGTTCGACCTCAACTCCTTTATTCACATGATGTAGACTTGTACCTTTGGCGGATTGTGTAGAAGACTATAAGACATCGGTACGTGGCCACAAATTTCTTGATCTGTTGCTTCCTTTTCATTGGACCAATACCTATATGACTTCAGTGATCATGGGATATTAGATTGTACTCCATTGTATACAGATATCTTCAGATTGATCTTGAGACTGGTTCTACTGGGCCTTGTTCGTGACTATGACATCCTTTGGCATGTAACCGAATTTGTGTTTTCCTATTCATGTCCACAAACAATTGTTTGGTCTATTTTCACATGGATATGCAGTGTAATTCAAATTGGAAGCCATGTATGAAAAGTCAGTGCAGAATGTAATGGGAAACTAGTTCTTCCAGCTGGTTCCCCATCCTTCCACTTCTGGGTTTTTATAATGTATTTCGGCCATCGCATATACTCCTCTAACCTCACACATTAGGGGGCATCTATTATCGCAAGATTTTCCTCACCCTATGCAATCTTTCACATAAGGCCTTTTTCCATTTCCCTATGCAGAATTTTCATCCCCTTTTGCAAATCCCAGAGCTAAAAATAATTTTTTTTCCACATGTACGCACCTTGCCTACTACACAACATGCATATACATAGGTTTCACCACTACAACCCGTGTACATCGGGATTTGTGCCCAAAAATGAAAAATGGTGTCAGATTTTCATGTCATGACAATAGATCTATGATCCTTGGCATTCCATATACTGGAAACATTCCGACTCGACCCTTCAGTTCCATTTGAAGGCTATAAATGGGCCAATTCGGAGCTATGGAAAAGAGGAGAAATAATCCAACTTTGAGAGAAAAGTTACTCTGGAGAAATTATTCACTTCATATTGAGTCTACATCCCTTTGTCCTTTAAGTCTGAACATAGTGTTCAGCCCCCAAGATCTCCCCTTATTGATTGAGAACTTTATTGTCTCTGCTCTATGAGCTTGCCTTTGGTAGAGGATTGAAGTGGTGGAGGCCCAGATGGAAGTAACTTAGTTTCTCGATTCCGAACCATGCCGACAAGGAAGTATACAAATTTTTCATTTATGATGATCATATATTAATAGAAATACTCTTTTCCCGTCCAATTGATATCTTGCAAATATTCGAATTATTATTCCATGGGTGTATTTGTTATGTATATTAATGGATTATTCTATTGAATGTGATAACATCCTATATTATCACCATATGCTTGCTTTGATTGGTTGTTGAGGAATAGTTGCAGGTATATTTCTTTGGTTCAAGTACTCAATGGTGGATTTCATCAAATGTCTGGACGAGGTAGGCCTTTTATCTTGTCTTGCTAGCATATTTGTCTATATAGCATACTTGAGAATAGAGTTGATTTCTGTAGTCATTTTCGTTTGTTGTGGTTTACCCTAGCCATAGAGAGATTTTCCTTGTAACAACAGGTCATTTTGCAAGTTGCATACATGTTTTTGGAACAAACCAATGCATAACGGCACTTGGTTAGCAGGTTATTTTCCACCAAGTAGGGAGGACACCATCCCCATCTGGAGCTAATGTTAGCACTAAAATTTACATCATCGAAATTTTAGCTAAATCATGCACTTTTGTAGCGTTATCACAATTTTGTAGCAACAATAAAATATATCATTTAGTAGCACTCATTTTGTGGCGCCTGTGAGTTTCATAGAGCCACACAACTTCTTGTCAATGCCAGTTTCTCAAATGAAAAAAAGTTGGAATTTGGGGCAAAAATCTCCAAATTTTGGAAAATAAAAAAATGGGTTTTCATAGCCAATTTGGCTCTCAGGTTTATAACAGGGTTATTATGAATTTTGGAAATTATTATTGGGCCTGAGGCCCTTTCTCCAAACAACGAGCTAATTCACATGCCAACTACACAAAACACAAGTCTATGCACAAAGAAACAAGCACACTGCCAAGTGTAAGGGTAAGCTTTTAGATGTTAAGGCGGGTGCCTAAGTGCATGTTCTTTGTTAAATAGTGGTCGATCAAATGTTAAATGGGGAATTCATATTACACATTCATGATGAGGTCATATCAATATAAACCTAATACCTTTCTAGTCATGTGGAGCAAGTCCAATACACCAAGGATTTTAAGGGTGTATTTTGCGTTGAACATGCGATTCTATTATCTACCTGCGTGAAAGAAATTATGCTTGCAGCTATGGCTATCAAATCTCTACAATATATACTATTTGATATTCATTTCCCTCATTTTATTTTTTCTCACTAAATTATTCATTGAAGGCTCTTATGGGAATTTTATTGTCCGTGTTGCAAATTCTATTGGAAATATAAAATTGTTTACCAACTTGTGATGATCTTATGGGTCAACTTTGCATGAGGAGGATGTTTGAAAGAATTTGTCTACTGGGGCACCTGGGAGAAGAAAGTGGTCTGAAAAAGAAGGTTAAAACACTTACAACAGTTTGCTGGAAAAGTTGATATGTATGGGTTCTTGATCAAAGACCTATGTTATGTTTCACTTTTAGTAATTAATATTGAATTTGTTGGTCTAAATTGCAAACACCAATGATCTTCACAAAACATTTCCAAGGGAACATAAAATCTTTGAGTACAGAGCCTGAGATCAAGATAAATAAGAATTCAAAGACGGAGCAACGGATTCCAAGTGGAAGAGTATTTGTTGGGTGAACACCAAAAAAATGCTTGAGACACAAGGAAAATGAATTGATTTCAAAGAGAGAAAGTAAATAACAATTCCTTAAGATTGAAGGAGGAAAATCGATTATGATATGGAAGGCATATTCCATATTTGATGGCAAGACTTTTGGCAAATATATCATTCAAGGGAGATGTTAGTCTCTAATTTTTGCTTTTGATTTTGTGAGAAACCCTAATCCCAAACCCTTCCTACCTGCACTTCATTATCTGCTTCCATTTGATTTTAATCATTGTTTTTAGCTTGTTATGGTTTGCATTTCAGCGTTTTGAATAATTTCTTTAAGTTTGGAGTTTTAAGACATGGTTTTAAATGATGTGTCACTTCATATGCCTGTTTGAACTTTACAAATTCAAATTATGCTAAGTCATTAATAGCGCTACTGGAATAGAATTATTCCCATAGCGCAAAGATAATCATGCCTTAATATGCGCCTGTCACCCAGATTTTGTTATGATGACACAGATCATGGATTAAGAGTTTGCATGTGTCCCACAATAGCTTTGGAATCATTTTATGATTCAAACCATTACATTATTGGATTGTTCTGTACCCACAAAGGAACCTTTTCAAATCGTCCAATTCTCAATGATCATTATTTGAACCTGTCATTCTATGTTTGATTTTGCTGAATTTTAGGCGCAGGTATTTTCTTAGAAGAACAATTATATACTGATAGATTGCAGGTGACAAATTCTGAATCCGAACCGTGCCAGTTATAGCATTGTGTTTTGATGGCACCTAAGAGGAGCGGACAAGTAGTCATATTAGAACCTAAGGGTGCTGAACTCCTCGAAGCTTATCCTCATATGGCTCAAAGGTTCAGAGATGCCGGGTGGTTTGAATTCCTTATCACTTTCCAAGGTTACGATGAGCAGGTCTCTATGGAGTTTTCACTGAACTTTGATGGTCATGAAGTGGAGATCGGGAAGATGCTGATGTTGGTGACATAACAGACAATTGCCAAATCTTGTAGATTGGTGGTTGGAAGAGAAAGATGGTGGAAGAAAGAGAATGTGGTTACATAGTTTGTCAATCAATTCCGGCTTCCAGATAAGCAAAATCTGAATTGGAGAAGGGGAGTTCCTCACAGCTGGATTAGACCTGAATGACACACTTCTCTGATCGTTATCCATAGGTATATCACCTGTGAAGGTAGATTCTCACTAGTATATATCTACCACATTAGGATATTAATGCATATAAATGGCGATTATCCCTTAAATCTACCTTACTTTCTACTCAAAATCTTGACAAATATGTCAAAGAGAGTGCAATCACTCTCCACCAATGCAAAGAGCAGCCTATTTCATCAAGTCTTAATTAAGACTTTAGTTGTGTCTGCTTTGAGAGAATTACAGAAACCCTGGAGCTGGCTCATGCAATCCTTAAATCCTAACACATAGTCCAGCAAACAAAAGAGAGGCAAAGGAAAAAATACTGCTACATAGAAACAAAATATTTCAATTGATGAAACCCCTATTAAAGAAGAAATGCCTGATATCAGGGTGATGAGGAATAACAGAGAGAAAAGACCTAAATTGGATCCAAAAATCGAAATGTTTTTTGAGGAAGATGTTAAATGGGAAGAAGATTTAGATGAAGATTTTGATATTCAAACTACAGTCAAGCATGAATCACCATCAACCAGTAAAAAGGGCGCTACAGTCAAAAGGATAAAGGATAAAGGTGTGTCTGTGTCTCAAAAACCTAGAAGGAATTCTACTAGGGTTACCAACAAGTACAGGTTGAAGTCTAAAGCCATGTTTAATCCATCGATCAAAGAAGAAAACGTCATAGTTATAGAAGATCACTCTGAAGATGCTAAAGTAGGTACCAGAAAAAAGGCAAAAACTCCATTGCATAAGAAATCAACAAAGAAAGGTAAACATATTGTTTCATTATCTACAGGACCTGTAACGAGAGCTATAACCAGACTGGAAAAAGCTAAAGAAATTGCTAAAGGTATCAGTGAGATTCCTGAGAATAAAAAGGGTTACTTTGTAGACTCAGATCACATATCAGATATGCCTAAAGCCATGGATTCAACAAGTTTTGATGAAGAACATAGCTCAAGATTGGTTTCTAAATACCAAGTTAAATTGAGAGAACCCAAGGTTGCCTTAAATTTGAATGAGCCTGCACCTTCTGAAGAGTTCCCCGAATTAAGGGTTAAAATCAAAACTGATAAAGAAAGGATCAAGGAACTCCAGAATACAGTGAGACAATTGAAGAAAGAAAAGGCACATATAGAACAATGGAATGCTCGTTAGCAAGAAAGGATTCAAGGTTTCAAAAAGAAGAAAAAAGAGCAAAGGGCGTTGCTCAAAGAACTTAGAGAAATAAACTTAAGACTCTATTGGCACAATGTCATGCTTACCACAAAGCTCAAACAGGAAATTGCTAAAGCTACTGCTATTATTATATCCTAAAGGTTTCATGAAGATTGCTACAATCATAATTTTGATGTTTTCAAGGAAATATTTTAGTGTCTACTCATTTTTGTCCTGTGAAATGCAAGGACCTCAAATTGTATGACTAGATCAAACTAATCCCTATTTTGTAGAATCAAATGTAATGCTGGAAATATCATACAATATCAAGCTGTTGAGAAATGATCTATTTTTGGATTGTAAAAGCTCTTTTTGAGCTAACTTCCCTAGTAGATATGTACTATTTGGATCTATTCATTAAGAGTACACTAGATGATAGGATCTGTAGATTTTATGGATGGTTTAAATAGACAGAGGAATAACTTTGTTTAGGTCGAAATATTGGAGATCCAAAGGACTTATTCTGAAACTCCTTGTAAGGCATTATTATTCTATTTGACACTTAATAGCAAAGGCATATGGATGGTTAGACTCTTTTTTCTACTCTATTTTATTTCTTCATGCTTGAATTCATTATTCAGATTGCAATGCATTTGTTTCTTGATTGTTAATTAATACAGTTAAAAATGTATTGTGGAAATTATTTTCAAGTTTTGATTTCAAGCTGATGGTCTTGTTTCTTTATGATATTTTGAGACAAGGATTTATGCGAACTTGACAAATTGGAAGCTTCCTCCTCTCTCTTATTATTGGTCTAATTCATCTATGCAACTACCTTTTAACCAGTCAATGGGATATGCTATGTTCTGATCGTGATTTTCATGTTATGCTATACTCTTGAGCCAATTTTCAACCATCTTATTCAAAAACCAAACCATAAAAACCTTCAAAACATTTTTGCAATAAATTGATGATGCCCTAGCTTGCACCCTCTCACAGTTAGTGCAACTTTAGGGACTAACATTTTTGGCATTGTTGCCGGGGATGAAGAAACGAAGATATCTTCCCTGGGGAAATGACAAGATTAGATTCAGATCTTGATGGTGAACACGATTTTGGACATTATTTAAGACTATGATTATTCACGTGGCGACTCCTCTGTGGTAATTATGGCTCCTAAATGAGAAGGTAAAGGACCTAAAATTCCTCTAAATTCTTCATCATCTACTAAGAGACCAGTAACCAAGAAAAATCCAGATCCTAAGCCTGTTGCATCAGTTCCAGATCCTGAAAAGTTACTAAGAAAATCTAAAGTTCTTTCTGGACAGTCTTCACTCTCAAAGGGAAAATTGTCTTCAGAAATTTCTCAAGGACAATCCTCTAAAATCACCAAAACCCAAGTAGATGAAGAGGTGAATCCTGAAAGTGAAATTAAACCTGTTATTGAGCCTGCTACAGTTTCATTCCCTACAACTATCTCAGAATTGAATCTAGAACAATGGAAGTTACTTACTGAACTCATTAAACAAGAATATTCAGACACCTTGCATGTGACTGAAACTTCGAGAAGTCACATCACAGATATTAAGAGTGAACCAGAGAGACCTTCGTCATCTCTTGGATCTCTCTCATCTGAGGATTTTAAATCACATTATTTTTCTTTTGAGAATCCTCTGTTTATTAGCTCATCATCTCATCATAGTCTAGAAGAGAAATCCTTATCTACTAAATATCAAGACTCAGTGACAATACAGTTAAGTTTTTATACACAAGGGACATTTTCACCTCCAACATCACCAATCTTACTGACTCCCAAAACACCAAAAATAACTAATATGGTTGCAGACAGGATGGATGAAATCGTTGCAGCAAGGTATGCCCCTTTGGTTCTTCCACAAGTCATGTTTTCCTTTCCACCAAATGATTATATGAGATACTTGCCCAAATTAAATGGAGATGGAGCAGTTACTGCTGAAGAGCATTTGAGTTCATTTTATAGTTTTGCAAATAATTTCAATGTAGAGCATGCTGATGCGTGGATGAGATTATTCATGCAGAGTCTAAATGGGGAAGTAAGAAAGTGGTTCAGGAGTTTGCCTCCTAATTCAATTGCTGACATTGTAGTCTTAGATGATGCCTTTCTTAAACACTGGGCATACAAGAAAGAATTTTAATACTACATTACTGAATTCAGTGCTTTAAGGAGGAAACAAGGTGAATCAATACCTGATTTTACCAAAAGGTTCAACCAGATGTATGGTAAAATTCCAGAGGAGATTAAACCTTCAAAGACATCAACTAAAATCACTTTTTCCAATGCATTTGATGCCGAATTTTCCTTGTTGCTTAGGGAAAGAAGAGCTGCTACCCTCATCTTGATGCAAGATGCTGTTATCGAGGTAGAATCAAACATATTAGGAGTAGACAAATTGAATTCTAGAAGTGATAGATATAGGAAAAAGAAAAGGAAAGAGTTGCCTTCATCTTCTAATTCAACATATGATTCTAAGATGGATGAAATGGCTAAGATGCTGAAAACTCTTACATTTGAAATGGCAAGGTTGAATATGGAACAAAAACAACCCAGTAGACTTGCACAGGAGAGTGGATACAATAATCCAAATCAGTTTAGGAGTCCAAACAATGCACCTCAAATCTTACCAAGAGAAAGAAAAAAACCAAGATGACCAAAAGGTTTTGCCTCATTTTCAGAATAATGCAATAGATGGGGAGGAGGACGAAGATGATATAGAAGAAGACCTTGCAGTTTATTTGAATGATTCTGAATCATATCCTCTACATGTGACACAACAAGATTATGAAGATTCTTTGATTGCAAACCAGTTTGAGGAAGGGGATGCATATGCGATTTTCCAAAAGGAACCTACAAGGAAAAAATACAATCTCAGATCTGGTTCAAATGCACATAAAGTAGATACCCCTGTTTCCACAAAGAAGGCCGGTACTCCAGTTAAAACATGAATTATAAAAGGAAGTCCCAATATTCAAGTTGATCAACCATTGAAACAACCTGCCAAGGATAGTACTGTTGACATAAAGGAACTAAACATAAACATTTCTTCTTTCAGTTTAGAACACGAAATCAACAAAATCAAGATTTCAGTGCCATTATTAGAACTCATGAAAACAGAACCCTTCAGAAAGACTGTCCTCAAGGCTCTACAAGCTCCATCTCAAGTCACCTTTTCAGATATAGTAAATCTAGAGGATGAAAACCCTGCTATAACTATTGGACCTCACATTGAAGACAAAGTTGATGCCTCTCCACCATTCTACATTTCATTAAATGGCCATGACAAAATATTGCACAACTGCCTAATGGATTTTGGTGCCTCGCATAATGTCATTCCTAAGGTGGTGATGGAAGAATTAGGATTGGACATTACTAGACCATATCATGATCTATATTCTTTTGACTCCAAGAAAGTCAAATGCCTTGGAGTTATGAAATATGTGGTTGTTACTCTTTCCTAATTACCTATGAAAAGTGTGGTATTAGATGCTATTATGGATGACATACCACCAAAATTTGGAATGCTTCTTTCAAGATCTTGGGCCAAGAAGGTAGGTGGTACTCTACAGATGGACCTTAGCTATGCAACCATACCTGTTTTTGGTGGGGAACAACAGAGATTATACAGAGAAGTAAGATTGGCTTATTTGGTAAGTGATCACAATAATCCCACTAATCATCCTATATATGCTGTAGAAGATGATCTTGGTTCTTCTATTTTTCATATGAGTGATGAGATGACAGAAGTATCAGTCAGAAAGACAACAACTGTAGTTGGAGACAGTGAAGACAATTTTGTTTGGAAAATGTATTTTGATGGAGCATGTTCTAAAGAAGGTTCTGGAGCTGGGATTGTCTTCATTTCCCCTACCAAAGAGGTTATTCCTATGTCATATAAACTTGAATTTGACACCACCAATAACATCAGTGAGTATGAAGCCTTGCTATTAGGTTTGAAAGATAATAAAGATATGGGTATATGTACGTTGTTTGTTTTTGGAGACTCATAACTTATTATTCACCAGATCAAGAATATATATCAAACCAAACAACAAAGGTTGAAACAATATAGAAATGAGGTGTGGGATTATGTGGATAATTTCTTTTTGGTATTCAATATTACTTTTGTGCACATAAATTTAAATTAGCAGGCTGACTCTTTGGCACTTGCAGCTAGCAATTTTAAAACTCCAATGTTTCCTAATCTGAAGTTTGAAGTTGAAGTCAGACATAGACCCTCAATACCAGATAATATAAAACATTGGCAGGTTTTTAAATACGATGAGGAAATTCAAAGATTTTTGAAAACTATTGAAGAGTTTTCTAACATTTCAATAGATCAAGATGATGAAAATGGTGAAGAAAAAATACATGCTGCAAAAGTCCTTCAAGATACTATTGCTGGCCACAAAATCATTGAACTGAAGACAAACCATCTACCCAAAGGTTTGGTTCCACTAGAGAGGTTGTTCGATCACAATGATGTTTCCAGGAAGGCTATTATCCAAACAAAAGAAACAGTTGTAGTGGATTGTGACATTAGTCTGGATGCAAACCCCAGGTTGGTCAAAATATCTAGAAAACTGTCACAAAAACAGAAAGAAGAATATGTTGAATTGATGAAACAATATTCAGATATATTTGCTTGGTCTTATCAAGATCTGAAAATGTTTTANCAAGATACTATTGCTGGCCACAAAATCATTGAACTGAAGACAAACCATCTACCCAAAGGTTTGGTTCCACTAGAGAGGTTGTTCGATCACAATGATGTTTCCAGGAAGGCTATTATCCAAACAAAAGAAACAGTTGTAGTGGACTGTGACATTAGTCTGGATGCAAACCCCAGGTTGGTCAAAATATCTAGAAAACTGTCACAAAAACAGAAAGAAGAATATGTTGAATTGATGAAACAATATTCAGATATATTTGCTTGGTCTTATCAAGATCTGAAAATGTTTTATACAAAAATTATTCAGCACAAAATTCCTCTGAAACCTAGATCAAAACCTGTTAAGAAAAATTTCAGGCAATTTAATCCTTTACTGTTACCTATAATAGAAAAGGAGCTGAAAAGGTTGTTGGAAGAAAAAATCATAGTGCCACTGAGATACTCAGAATGGCTAGCCAACCTTGTACCTGTCAGGAAGAAGAACAGAGAGATAAGGCTCCGTGTGGACTTTAGGAATCTAAACAGGTGCTCTTTGAAAGACAATTATCCATTACCAAAAATGGATTATATATTACAGAGAGTTGTCGGCGCAAAGAGGATCTATATGCTTGATGGATACTCAGGGTAAAATCAAATATTAGTAGTGGAAGAGGACAAAAAGAAAACAACTTTTACCACTCCCTGGGGCACTTTTATGTATGAAAATATGCCCTTTGGATTGATGAATGCAGGAGCCACATTCCAAAGGGCTATGGACATTGCTTTCATTGGTGAGAAAGACGGGTTTGTGGTTATTACCTTGATGAAATCACTATATTTTCATCATTCGGCGAAGAACATTTAAATCACTTGAAGCAGACTTTTGAGAAGTGCAGGAGGTACGGTATATCACTTAATCCCAAAAAATCACATTTTTCCATGGAGGAAGGAAAGATTTTAGGACACATCGTTTCACCTGAAGGTATTAAAATAGATCCTGAAAGAGTAAAGGCTATCCAACAAATAGACATTCCGAGAAACAAAAAGTCTATTAAGTCCTTCATTGGTAAAATTAATTTTTTAAGGAGGTTTATACCTAACTTTGCAGAGATTATCAAGTACATTACTTACATGTTGAAAAAGGATGCAGAAATTAAGTGGATACCAGAAGARAAAGAATCCTTTAAAGGGATCAAGCAGGCTATTGTTTAGGCACCTGTTCTAATTAGCCCAGATTACTCCAAAGAATTCATGATTTTTTCATTTGCATCAGAAAATACCATAGCTGTTGTTATTCTACAAAGAAATGAGCAAGGATACGAGCAACCCATCTCCTTCTTTAGAAAAAATCTCATAGAATCTGAATTGAAGTATGATATAATAGAAAAATAGGCCTATGCCTTGGTAAAGGCTTTGAAATCCTTCAGAGTATATGCTCTTCAATCTAAGATTGC
Source organism: Picea sitchensis (assembly GCA_010110895.2). Taxonomy (NCBI): domain Eukaryota; kingdom Viridiplantae; phylum Streptophyta; class Pinopsida; order Pinales; family Pinaceae; genus Picea; species Picea sitchensis. The sequence continues at coordinate 28,023 of SNQJ01S0110913.1, read as the reverse complement.
AACTTATGTCCCAAGCAATGCAGTCAAAGAAATATTGGTTCAGCCTGATTGTGAAGGAAAGCGAGGGAAATGGATATCAAAAATCTTGGAGTATGATCTCACCATAAATCCTACTCAGCTAATAAAAGGACAAGGCCTTGCCAAATTAATGACAAAATCTAATTGAAAATAAATTGGGTCATATCATCTTTCAGACAAGACACAGGATTCTTTTGTCTAGATTGAAGAAAAAAATTCACAGGTAAACAACAAGTATGTTTCTTCACCATGGTACAAATATATCCTATTTTTTTTGTTGAAATTTCAATCTCCCCGAGAGTTGGATAGATCAAAACTCATATCATTAAAGTTAAGAGCAATAAAGTACTGCATTGTTGATCATACCCTATTCTGGAAAGACCCTAACGATTTTCTGTTGAGGTGTGTTGATGAAAAAGAAGCTAAACAAATTTCTCATGATCTGCATCATGGTGTGTGCGAAGGCCATCATCATTGGAAGGCTACTACCTTCAATATTCTTAGGGTAGGCTATTACTGGCCAGTTCTATTCTCAGATATTTTTTCTCAAGTCAGGGCATGTGAACCCTGACAGAAATTTGTTGGAAAGAAGAAACTTATATCTTTTCCTCTGAAACCAATCATCACCCATGGACCATTTCAAAAGTGGGGATCACACTTCATCGGAGAGATTAATCCATCATCTTCAGGACAACATAGATGGATTCTTACAACCACATATTATTTTACAAAGTGGATTGAAGCAATTTCGACTCGGAATACAACAGACAAGGTAATCATGGAATTTCTAGAAGGATATATTTTTTCCAGGTTTGGCTGTCCTAAAAAACTGGTCACTGATAATGCACAGGCTTTTAAATCGAATTCCATGATTGAATTATACAATAATTATAGTATCAAATTGGTTCATTCTACTCCCTACTACCCCCAAGGGAAGAGATTGGTAGAATCTTCCAATAAGACTCTGATAAGGGTTATCAAAAAACTACTAGCAGAAAATAAAAAATCACGGGATTCCAAGTTAAAGTTTTCCCTTTGGGCTGATCATATCAGCAACAAGAAGTTTACTGGGACATCTCCTTTCTATATGGTATACGGGACAGAAGCTATTCTTCCAACTCAATTGGGACTGCTAGTTTTAAAGTTTCTACAAGAAGAGTTAGAAGAACCCAAAGATATCAAAAAGAGAATTTTTTAGATGATTGAAGTTCAGCAGGTCAGAGAACAGATGAAGCAGAAAGCTACTGCTCACCAGAGAAAAGTCAAGGCTACATTCGATAAGGGAACTAAGAAAGATATTTTCAATGAGAGATATTTGGTGTTAAGGTGGGATGCAAGGAGAGAGGATAAAGAAAAACATGGTAAGTTCGATAACCTATGGTATGGTCCTTTCAGAATATCCAAGGTAATGAACAATAACACTTTTCTCTTGCATAATTTGGACAACACAGAAACTTTTGGAGGCCCAGTGAATGGGAGGTTCTTGAAGCACTATTTTCTCTAATGAATCATCAGGTTTTTAGTTAGTACAATAGGTTTTCTTTTCAATAAAGACTCCATATACCCAATGGACTTGTTTTTATAGTTATGCTGCGAATAAAAGACTGACAAATTCAAGATCAATGAATCAGAAATAAAGGAAAATACATTGGTCTACAGTTCTTGGAGTTTATTATCAAAACTCCATCCCCTGAAGGAGCCAGTGTTAGTCTCTAATATTTTCTTTTGATTTTGTGAGAAACCCTAATCCCAAACCCTTCCTACCCGCACTTCATTATCTTCTTCCATTTGATTTTAATCATTGTTTTTATCTTGTTATGGTTTGCATTTCATCTTTTTGAATAATTTCTTTAAGTTTGGAATTTTAAGACATGGTTTTAAATGATGTGTCACTTCATATGCCTGTTTAAACTTTACAAATTCAAATTATGATAAGTCATTAATAGCACTACTGGAATAACATTATTCCCATAACGCAAAGATAATCATGCCTTAATATGCACCCATCACCCAGATTTCATTATGATGACACAGATCGTGGATTAAGAGTTCACATGTGTCCCACAATATCTTTGGAATCATTTTATGATTCAAACCGTTACATGATCGGATTTCTCTGTACCCACAAAGGACCCTTTTCAAATCATCCAATTCTCAATGATCATTATTTGAACCTATCATTCTATGTCCGATTTTGATGAATTTTAGGCGCAGGTATTTGCTCAGAAGAACAATTATATACTAACAGATTGCAGGTAGAAAATTCGGAATCCGAACCATGCCAGTTATAGAATTGTGTTTTGATGGAACCTAAGAGGAGCAGATAGGTAGTCAGATTAGAACCCGAGGGTGCTTAACTCCTCGAAGCTTATCCTTAGATGGCTCAAAGGTTTAGAGATGTCGGGTGGTTTGAATTCCTTACCACTTTCCAAGGTTACGACGAGCAGGTCTCTATGGAGTTTTCACTGAACTTTGATGGTCACGAAGTGGATATCGGGAAGATGCTGATGTTGGTGACATAACAAACAATTTCCAAAGCTTACATATTAGTGGTTGGAGGAGAAAGATGGTGGAAGAAAGAGCATGTGGTTACAAAGTTTGTCAATCAATTCTTGCTTCCAGATAAGCAAAATATGAATTAGAGAAGGGGAGTTCCTCATAGATGGATTAGACCTGAATGGTACACTACTTTGATCGTTATTCACAGGTATATTGTTGGAATTACTTATACAACTGAGAGGGGCGGGTGAATCAGTTGTCTTTGAGCTTAAACACTTTTAACTCTATTAAAATATTCTTAATCTTTCTTCAAGTGATCATCAACATTATACAACATATGGACAGTAAAAGTAAAAAGCATCAGTCACACATAAGGTATACACAGAGACATATTTTCACGAGGAAACCCATAAAGGGAGAAAACCTCTTCTTCTTCGAAATGATAGGCAGTCTTTTAGGTTCTGTACATCATCTCTAATTGAGCACCAACTCAATGTGAGGCGGCTAACTCTGTTTTACAAGCTGCAACTTGTTTGAGAGCACCAACTCTTTGGTTTCTCTAGCACCCACTAGAAGGAAGCACCAACTCCCTAAATATTCCAGCACCAACTGGATGGAAGCACTAACTTCCTGAATGTTCCAGCACCAACTGGATGGAAGCACCAACTTCCACTTACACAGGCTCCAATCTGTATAGAAGAGAACACTTGTTCTCCCTTTCACCACCCTGCCACTCGGGTTTCTCTGGCTGCAACCAGATGGAAGCTACAACTCCCAATCTTTCTTTATTCTATAAATATGGTCTTCTACACATTGTTCTGCTACTCTTCTCTTCCTCTGTCTGTTCAGCAGGTATGCTCTGCATAAACTCGTTCTCTCAGTCTGCTCTGCTTCTGCTCTTTCTGTCATTCTTCTCTGCTTTTACTCTTTCTGTCATTCTGCTCTGCTTCAGCTCTGCGTTTCATCTCACTCTACACATTTTCTAATTCTCATGCTACGCATCCTCTCATTTTCCCTTTCTTACTGTTTCGTTCATTTTTCATCCAGAACAACCAACCATTCACATTCTGTCTCATTTTCTTTTATACACACCTCCCCGACGGTTCCACTTCGCATTTCCTTAGGAAAAATAAGGACAACTATCCTAGCAACTGAAGAGCTAACTGATTCTCAATCATGAGTCCGTTTCTTTTAACAGATTCGTAACTGAGGAGTTAACTGTGAGAGGGAACAATAATCCTCCGATCACATTCAAGTTTATTCACACCGTTGGATGAACTTTATTAATCTTGCCTTTAAATCAGATTTCGACATTTTGACATTTCTTATGTTCAATGTTCTTGTCACTTATAAATTCCGATCCACAAAATTCCATAAAGCAGTCAGATCAACGATCCAGATCATATTTAGATCTGATGGTTCAGATTATGTTGGGATTTCACTCATCGCGATTTTGACACTCTGGACGTTCAGTGTTTTTGTCACTTCAAATTCCCGATCATCGACACTCCGTAAAGAAGTCGGATCAATAGTCCAGATCACATCTCTATTCAATGGCTGCGATTAAATCGTGATTTCACATATCGTGAAATCAAGATTCCTGATGTTAAAAAAATTTGACATCTCCAACTCTCGATCCCCGAAACTCCATCAAGGAGTACGTCTGCTGACGTCACATGTGTTAAATAAATTCCACGTGTCACCCTGATTCGTGACTTACATGTGCTTGGCATGTTGAATCAGTTTGACACTTTTCATTACCTGTTTGTGCCACATGTTCCTAGCTGACGTGAGTCGGATCGATGGTTCATATGTGATCTTGATTTGACGGCTCAGATTACGTCGGGATTTTGTATATCAAGAAATCGGGATTCCTGTTGCATTGTTTCTTTGACATTTCCATCACGCGATCCTCAAAACTTTGACAGGGAGTCGGATCAACGGTTCATATGTGATCTTGATTTGACGTCTCAGATTACGTCAGGATTTTGCATATCGAGAAATCGGGATTCCTGTTGCATTGTTTCTTTGACATTTCCATCACGTGATCCTTGAAACTCTGACAGGGAGTCGGATCAATGGTCCAGAATCAATCTTGATCTGACGGCTTAGATGAAGTCGCGATTTTGCCTATTGCGATTACGCTCACTTCTCCTTGCACTTTAAAGAACGTGCAGGTTCTTCTCAATTCAACGGTGGTCGGACCCTGCGCTCAGATCTATCCTCCTCTTCAGCGCGCTCTTCTTGTCTTCATTCATATATGACGACCATCGGGAATTCAGAAAGAGATCCAACGAACACAGTTGATTCTCTTCCCCGATTATCACTGCTCCACTGATCATCGCTGCTGTACTCAAGCCATCACCACTACCGTACTTTCCATTAATGACAAGTATACGCTGCCTGTAAATATGCTAACAATCCTCTGTACATTCTTCCTGTACTCATGCCATTCGCTGTCTGTTACATATTTGCCAACAATCTCCCCCTTTAGCATTGATGGCAATACAGGCACCCGCATGCATTCAGACTCGACTCTGGACTCGACTCTCCTCCAAGACTCTTTTCTCCCCCTTTGACATCAATGTCAAAGAAGAGACATTTTTCCTCTGATCTGTTGCAAAACATACTCCCCCTGTCTACTATAAGCATCTTGGAAATACACTAGATATTCAATAAGTACTCCCCCTGACCAGGTGAA
>SNQJ01S0110913.1:6771-19961 GCA_010110895.2 Picea sitchensis | reverse complement strand
TAGAGAGATTTTCTCTAGATCCTAAAATCATGCATGATGACTAGGCTAGGCAATCTTAACTAAATCATTAGTCATCACTTGAGGATATATTACTAATATCCTAAATGAATAATACAAATATAGGTGACAATTTAGACTTAGTGTTTGGTAAAGGTAAGCCATAGGCTAACAAATACAGTAAAAAATTTACTATGGAAATTATTTTCAAGTTTTGATTTCAAGCTGATGGTCTTGTTTCTTTATGATATTCTGTGACAAGGATTTATGTGAAGTTGACAAATTGGAAGCTTCATCCTCTCTTTTATTATTGCTCTAATTCATCTATGTGACTACCTTTTAACCAATCAATGGGATATGCTATGTTCTGATCGTGATTTTTATGTTATGCTATACTCTTGAGCCAGTTTTCAACCATATTATTCAAAAACCAAACCATAAAAACCTTAAAAACATTTTTGCAATAAATTGATGATGCCCTAGCTTGCACCCTCTCATAGTTAGTGCAACTTTAGGGACTAACAGGAGAATTTAAAAATTTCCAGGCATTAGATCAACAAGTGGAGCACATATCTGTGAATTTTAGGAATCTAATTAGCAATAAAATGACCAAGTGTCAACCAATTGGAAATATTGAGGTTATGGTTATGATTAACTGTATATTATCTATATTGAGTTTATGATTGTTAATTAACCAACCTCTTCTTTTGGTTGCAATTCATATTCCTTCCTCTTCACGCAGATCTGATGCCTTCCTCTTCATTCAGGTCCGATGCCTTCCTCTTCCTATGGTCATTGCCTTCCTCTTCACATAGGTCCGATTCCTTCCTCTTCATGTGGTCGTTTCCTTCCTCTTCATGGGGCCTGAGCAGGTTCAATTTTGAGTGTGCTCCAACAACGTAAACCATGGAGTGTGTTGGGCGTATGAATTTCAATGATGCCAAATATAGACTGATGGGGTTGGTCTGTGGTTTATATAAAAAAAAACTCTGGGTCGAGCGTTTAAGAAGAATCAAAAATCTTGGCTGAGAGACCTTTCTGAAAGTTTGATACAAAAAATTTAATCATACTCTCGACCGAGAAAATGAAATTTCTCGGCCGAAAAGTTATCTAACCATAGCTAAAATCTCAGTCGAGAAAAGTTTAACCTTGGTTAAATTCTCGTCTGAAAAATATTACAACTCTTAGCTAAGAAAATATGTTTACTTTTTTCTCGGCCGAGAAATTGGAAATTATAAACCCAAAACACCTAATTCCCAAAATAATGTTTCCCAACTTCACATTTTCACCCTGTTAACATCAATAGTTTAATACTTTGGATTTTGTAACATAACTAGTTTAATACTCAGGGTTTCATAACATCACTAGAATATAGTTGAGGAGAATATTTTTTGTGTCTACTTATTGATTATTTTCTTTGTATGAAAATATTTCATCGTCCTTGCTCATCTGTTGAAGAACAAGGAGCCCTAAGATTTGTCATTTTTGAATCATTAACCTATATTCATCATCGACAACATTTTTAAAAAAATGGTTTCTCCTATAGTATTCTTTCCTTCTTTTAGGTCTAAATTAATGGATTTTGGTTATTGAAAATGCCTTTTCTCTTTTAAGATGATTTTGTATGTGGGTGAATAACAAACCAAAGTTTACCTCTTCAAAATTGTTTTAATAGCAACTTTGTAGTGCAAAAATGTTATTTATTTCATGAAATTTAAATACATCATTTATAATCAAATACAATAGATAATGTATTCCAATAGGCAAATACAATGTTTATCAACACATTTATAAAGAAAATTAGACTATTACGTCCAATGATAAAATGATGATATTTTCATGAAATGATCAATAAGTCATTATACTTTGTTTGTTCTATGGGTGCTTAGATATCAAACATGATTAAGTGAACAACAAAAGAAAATCCAGCGTCATTGTGTGTTTATTTTAATATGCCTTTATTAATACTATTAAAAAAAATGTATAAACACATAGTCCAAATCTAAGTAGAACCAGGAATGTCGATGGAAATAGATGACTAATAGTACATCATGAAGGAAGGTAGGTAAGGAAGAAAAAAGGAGACTCTATTCGAAGAAAACATAAGCAATTTTGTAAGCATTTGTGACTTTTGAATCCAATGTCAACATCGCCATATCTTGATCTACACATGCAAAAGACTGCATGAATTTCAAAAGATCATATTTATCAAATAGTATTGCATAACGATGTCTTCAAACTTCCACCAGGAGATAGATAGTAGGAAAATAAACTTAAATAGGCCCTTCATCACACACACACATAAAAAGACTCAGTAAATATTTTTGCATAAAAATTGAGTAAGTTCCAAGGACAAATACTTGATTTAGAAATTATGGTAAATGAATTATTATACTCTCAAGTAGGAGTTTGTCTCGTAACCACGAAAAAAATTTAAATGTGAATGACAAATTATAGATATTGAAATTGAAAGTAAATAACATGTCCATGAAGATAAATATGAGTTTGTATTGTGATCGGGGAAAGACATTAGCTCTGTAATTCTAAAAACAAATGGTGTGTATCGTGTACTCATAACATGACTATAATTATTTGCCAAATAAGAATACTCGTAGAGGATTCTCTGTGAAATACCTTAAATAAATTAAAATGCTCTGAGGCTTCTCTATGGAAGGCCTGAAAGAAATTAAAATGATCATTTAAATTAAATTATTCTCATGAGGCTTCTCTGTCAAAGAACTGAAAGAAATAAAAATGTTCCAAGCACCACTTCATTTATTCTTTTCCCCAAAAATCCAAGAAACACGTCCATCGACCTAGCCTTTCTACCATGAATGAAAATTTTCTGCAACCCTTAGTTGTCATGATTGGAATCTGTGATCTGGATTATTTTCAGCATGAAATGAGAGCGGAGATACAATAAAGAAATGCACAAAGATATCATGGATATCCAATAATATAATATAAATGTATCAGAGTTGCAACCATAAACACATAGATACAATTATACACAATTTCTATTAATGAAAGAAATGTACAGAGACTGTAAAAATACAGAGTGAAAGACTCGCTACAATGGTGGCAACTTATCTATGAGAAGAGATGTGATGACTACTCGCATTCAGAAGAAGATGATTACCATGAGGCTCTGAAGGCATTTTTACAATAAACAAGAATGTCAAAAACCCTAGACATCCAAAAACCTAACCCTAGGATATGAAGTGCCAAAAGTCATGTGGGCCCCATTTGGGTAAGTTAGTATATCAACTTCCCGAGGTCGTAACTTTTGCATACGATCTCCGTTTTAGGCACACGATAGCTCGTTGGAAAGGTATCGTTGAGGAGATTCATTTTGGGGGATCAATAAAAGCCTTGGAAATCATTGAGAAGCTCAATCCTGAAAAACCTTCATTTAGGCCCTCAAAATGGTCCAGGAAGTTAAAAATTGCTAAAAATAGTAAATTACCAAAATTGCCAGAAAACTATTTTGAGCTAGTTGGAATAGGTGGGTGGCCACCAATATCCACTTGGATCAATCCTCAATCCTTAGGAATCAATGGTATCCATTGCATTGAGTGCTCGAGGGAGAGGGAAAAGCGTTTGTTGAATCTGTATCTTGATGAGTTGCTTGCCTTGTTGGAGAAGTTGCACTGATTAGCTTGTTGAAGGTTGTCATGAACATGTGGATGTAAGGGTTGGACATTTTTAACCATTCTGGCTACATGAGATGCCTGTGTGCAAAAGGAATCTTTACACTTTGCTGCAATCTTGTCGACCCGCTTCTGTTGAATAGAAGGTGCTTGGGCCAAGGCTGTAGTGGTTGCAGTATCCTTCTATTCATGTTTTGAACATATTGTGAAGAAGACAAATTTTGTTGTATGAGATACTACCTTGCAGCACCTTTTAGGTGGAAAAGTATTCAGAACTAGCTCTGGTATTCTTTAGAGATGACCTCCCAGAGAAACAATGACACTATGGGGTCGAGACTCATAAACAACATGGTTGGACCAAGAGAACATCAAAGACATCCAATGGGGAAACATCACATAATACCTCATCCTTGAAGGGCTGGATGCCGTATGACAATTGACACTGTTGGCTGACACAGAGATCTCATCCCTGACGAAGCCACTGATGTTGTATGGTTGCGGGTGTGATGTTGTCAACAATCCCAACTGTTTGAAGACCTTTGCTGAGATGAGGTTCTTCTAGCTTCTGCTATCAACAATAAAATGAAGTGGGGTCCCCTTCACCCACATCCGTGAATGAAAAAGGCGCTCCCCCTCTTCAGGATCTATTGGTTCTTCTGGTTGAATTGTTGTGGCCATGACAATAGCAGTGGGGTTTTCATCGATGATCTGTCTTTTACCAGTATTTTCATAATTAGATTCTGAATCAGGGTTTGGCTCCTTGTCTTTGATATCATCCACCAATGACTGTTTTGAGTGACACTCATTGGTGTTGTGCCAGGGTATGTTTTGGAAATCACACCATTTTCTGGTGTCCTTCTTTGTCTTTCCGTGACCCTTATTTTCCTATGGTTTTGACTAGTTTTCAGGAGACTGTTTGTTAGGGCCGTCTTTATCATACTTTGGTTGTTGTGGATTTGCAGATCCGAACTCCCATTTGCTCTAGTGCTTAAATTTATACTCAATTTTAACAACATATCGATAAGTAGCACTGAGTGATGAGAAGTCCAGAAAATCCATTTTAGTTTGGATGTGTCTTTATAGAGCCCCACGGTATTTTAGAACCAAATGTCGTTTGGAGTCTTTGATACCTAGCTTGGTGCGCAAGGTATGGAAGGTATTGGTGAACTGCGGAACTGCTTGGCCCCTCTCTTGATGTAGTGTGGTCCATCTCATGTACTGGTCCTCATAGTTTCCAACATGGTAATACTATTCCTTTACCGCATCCACAAAAAAATCCCAAGTGGGCTCTGTTGAAACATATATATATTTCTAAAACTTTAGAATTAAATAAGTCTCATTCTTCTTTAAATAAGGATAAATGTGTACTTGGATACCACTGTCGATGAAGTCTTCCGATTAATCCAACGATCTGAAATCCTTAAAAGTTATGGAGCCACCCATTCGTTAAAATGTCAAATCGCTAAAGAGAGCCTTCAAAGTGTCAGGTTTCAGGGTTTCGCAATACTAACAGTTAGACATATAAAGAACCCCAAAGTCCCAATATGCAAAGTCGCGAAACTAGCTTAAGTTAAATCAGGTTAATTAAACAATTAAAATGATTAACGATAATTAATCCTTATCGCAAATTCGCATTTTGGGAATCCTGCCTCGAATGATAACTTAAAATCCCGATACCCGAAGTCGCGAAACCCTTAAATAATCATGATTATTTACAAAAGTTAAGCATGATTAATATTAATTAATCAATCACGATTTCATGATTCGGGGATCATAGATTGAATTGAAATAGGTTAACCCGAGACCCGAAACCCTGAAAAGGATCAAGGTTAAACATAATTAATTAACAATGTAAACTCGATTAATTAACAAAATAAAAAATTCTTATCTAACCATTGAGTTTATGCCGATTTGTGATACGGGTGATTTCAAATTTCATTCATACTTTCCCGACCACAAAATATTGATCATTAATGACATTAAAAGGCCAGCTTGGGAAATGATCCCAAGTAAGATCCTTCTTTAATGCCCAAATATTTTTATTAAAAGAATTAAACACATTTTCAGTGAAGGTATATGCAGGTCAATGCATTTAAGGCAAGAAATAATTTCTCATTTTTAATTACATTCAGGTTTTGGTAGAACTTGCTTAGCGAGATACTTAGTCCTGTGCATTTTCTGTGACAAATAACAGGTTTCTGAGAACTGCTACCATGCTGCCATGAAAAGTAGCTAAAGAAACTGGTGAGCATTCAGGCCAGAGCTCATAGATTTTCTCCGACACCTCGCTTAGAAATATAGAGACAATTAAAACCCGAACGGATGTATTCAACATCCTACAGTACAAACTAGTAAACTATTCGGATGATTCAAGCGACAAAAAAAAGGAAGATTTATCTACCAAATACAATATTATTGATCGGTTAGAGATGCATAAGCTGGCAACAAGGCCGAGGCTTTTACCCTACAATGATATGATTAGATGGGTACTGGATCATGTGGATATCCCAACCATAACTATATTGAATTCTTAGAAAGTAGTTGTTGGGTCATTTCGGCCAGAACACATACAGGTGATGTACAAAATGTCTCCAACACCAAACTTCATTTATAATGCCAGTTTATTAGTGAATTTTAACAATAAAGCGTGTGATCAATATGGAAAAATCCTTTCCGACTTGATCAAGGACTAGTGTTCACGTCCCAAAAAGTTCAGATCCAATTCTCATGGCATATACTCAATCTCATAGCTAGAACCGTGGTTCATGTATATAGCCATGATGATGTGTAGACTCTATGGAAAAGAGAATACAACCTATTTCTTTCTACCATGGGTACCCATTATACACACAGTAGTGAAAGGGTATTCTTTCGACTGGGCCAAGATATTGTCGGACAGTATGGATAATGAAATTGAAGAATAATAGACACTAAAATCTAAGGGGCAATCAACTTCATTCTTATGTTAGCTTATATTATGGACTCCATCTGTTTCATGATGCCTTTCCCACTGATGGGTTGGAGCTGGACTCCCAATAGCACAGAACCAATCCATATTTATCATTCACAATTATGGGAAGATAAGGCAAAATATTTCTTCTATGAAATCTGTAACTGGGTAGTAGTGTTGATGCACATTGCTATATTTGGTCACCCACCTCCTACAATATTAGACAAAATTGTGGCTAACCTGGGCAATGTGGTAGATTGGTACAACAAGGAACACTTCTCATATATCAAGGTTTTTGGTTGTTTCGTTCCCTCATATTCTTTACCACAATTCTTACCATATTGACTAGTGTGCCGCGAGGTCACACAACAAACTGTACTTAGTGGGATTAGCAAAGAACTCAAAGCAGTGCAGAAAAAGGTATGGCCATATTTCCCCTTACATATTGGTGCATTTTCTTTGTTGGATTTAGGTCACTCCAAAGTGGAGGCCGTGGCTTTAGAAGAAATAAAAGTGGTCAACATTGAATTCAAGAAGCACTTCCCACAGAAGGTCGTGGGTAACCACATGGCCAGTTGTAATATAAAAAGGTATGAACATGAAGAGTCCCCACAGGATGAAATGTTTCGAGGGATGAAGTCTTATAAATAAGTTCTGAGCCGAGTTCGAGCTCTATCACCTGATCAAATGATTGAGTTTTACAACTTCCATAGGCACTGAAGAAGTATCCTCCCTAAAGTATTACAAGGAGAAAACCCAATGTCTCCAACTATGCAGCAAACAAGGACTGGAAATCCAGAAGCCGTGAGCTCTGGCAAAAAAGAAGCCCTGGAAAATTTAGGGAAATATGAGGTCTCGACTTAGAAAGAAGATACCCCGATGACAGAGGTATCATATAACCAATATAGAAGACAGACTGCCATAATTACAAAGGAAGTTTTACATTTTTGAGGCAAAAAATGTGACAAAACCTTCGAGGCTAGTAGCACAATTTGTAGGCAGGGGTGTCGAATGTATTGAGCGAGGAAGAGGGAGTGCCTCAAAGAACCAATGAGGTAATATGTACTGCATGGGAAAGAGACAAAGAAAAACTAAGTAAAGTGTTCCAAGTCTTTAATTTTGTAACCATCACTTTTTAGAAATAATGAGAATTCCAACCACCTAGGGTTGAAAATCATTTTGTATAAATACATATTGAAAAGATGAACAAAATGTCGATTTTTGCCATATGTAATGGAGAAAGATATCCTCATTTAGTATTAATACAAATACATATCAAAGATTCCACATTTCATTCATTTGAGTTATGCGTTCTTCTGTCTTTCCACATTCCAACATCTTTTTATATATCTCCTTGATGAATGCTTGATCGCAATTTAGTACAACATCTACTGTGATTACGTTTCATTTAGTTATCTGATAGAAAACAATTTTTCCTCTGTGTTTACTATTAGTAAATACAAGAACTGTGAGTTAATTATATTACTACATTTTATGCTTCATTTGAGGTTATTCACTTTATTTTCTTCTTCTATTACAAAGTAAGATTCTTTTGTAACTGATGCCTTGCTTTGTCTAACAACTTTATGTTTTTCTCTCATTACATTCAATATTTTTAATTTTGAATCAGATATGAAAGACGACCTCTGAGTTGTTATACTGTTAATTCAATTTAAGGTATTTTTCTCACATAACTGAGGTAGAAAATAAAACACTAAGACATTAAGACTTTTCTTATTTCCTGATGCCTGACATTATATTTTGAGCCTTAAGTATAAAATTAGGAACAATAGGCTCGACCCCATATATTCCAGACTCCTCTGTGGAACTTTTCTCCCAGTAAGTTTCCCACCAATGTTTGACACGGAGGAGAGATTTAAGGAGTGCGAAGGTGATATTTTCCCTGTTGAAAAAATTATGAACAGGGAAATAACCTTCTATCATATTTAACCAATTGTTTAGGGCATCCACATCTATCTGACCTTCAAATACGAGAATATCAAAATTAACCTGTACCTTGAAAGGAGAGGTGCTTCCAAAATGCATGTTTGATGAATATGCGCCTGTTGCTATCGGTAGGCGTTGAAGGATGTGGGAAAAATTCTCCATCATTTTGTCCCTCTGTCGCATGAGAGCTTTCTCAAGCAACACATTGATAGAATCGTCTGCTTCGTTGTTTTTATTTTCTTCCTCCATGGAGAGTTTCTTGGGCATGTGAGAGAAATTGTCTTAAAGAGAGACAAGCCCGAGACCCCAAATTTCTATACTCGGACCTCATTGGGGACATGCACTAAAAAATTATCAAGAGAAACCTGCTCTTATAACACTGATCCAGATTATTTTCGGCATGAAATGAGAGCGGAGATATAATAAAGAAATGCACAAAGATATCGAAGATATCCAATAATATAACAGAATTGTATCATAGATGCAACCATAAACACAGAGATATAGTAATACATGATTTCTATTAATGAAATAAATGTACAAATATTGTAAAAATACAGAGTGAAAGACTCGCTAGAATGGTGGCAGCTTATCTCTGAGAAGAGATGTGATGGGTACTCACATTCACATGAAGATGATTACCATGAGGCTCTAAAGGAATTTTTACAATAAACAGGAATGTCAAAAACCCTATACATCCAAAAACCTAACCCTAGGAGATGAAGCGCCAAAAGTCATGTGGGCCCCGTTTGGGTAAGTTAGTACATCAACTTCTCAGGGTCGTAACTTTTGCATACGATCTCCGTTTTAGGCGCACGATATCCCGTTGGAAAGGTATCGTTGAGGAGATTCATTTTGGGGGTTAAATCAGAGAATTTAGATATTATTGAGAATATCAATCCTAAAAAACCTTCATTTAGGCCCTCAAAATGGCCCTAGAAGTTAAAAACTGCTAAAAATAGTAAATTACCAAAATTGCCAGAAAACTGTTTTGAGCCAGTTGGAAAAGGTGGGTGACCATCGATATCCAGCTAGATCAATATGGTAAATAAATTATTCCATCTGGTCCATAAATAAGTGGAAGCAGAGGCACCCCACTCATCCCATGAACACATAGTAAAGAAGATGACACCTAAAGGCAGTAAAAAACCTAAAAATGATGTAGTAAAAAATCATAAAATCTAGCCACTCACAATAAAAACCACAGGATCAATGGTTGTTAATAACCTGATCCACCATTATTATGCTAATAACCATAATCACCCATTTTAATGATGAACGATCATGTTTTGTCATGCAAGGAAGTTAATGGTTGAAATCACATCCCTTCATTTATTGGGATGATAAAGAATATTAAGAGAATATGAAATCATGTCCACATAAATAAAATCTCATTAATTCTGATGCTTTTCAATAGGTGTATTCCTATCGGCATAAACATATGAAAGTTTTAGTATGACTCCAGTCACATGCCATTTCAATTTTGGCGATGGTTCAGATCTTGTAGCTCCACAAGATCTATATGTTGCATGGAGAGGAGTTGATGAAAATGAGATGGAGAAGAGGTTTTTAATATTTATCTACTTAGTAATGGTATTTGATTGTGTCTAGATCTGATTTCCATTAATAATTCACTTACCCTTTTTTATATCTTGACTTGTTTGATCATGCAGGCACATCTCCGGGATTCAATGCTTGGAGGAGTGTTGAGGTTGTTTTGTGTTTGCAATGGCACCCATGTTTGTGTTTATCATATTTTAGTATGTTGATGTTTGTGGTAGCATCAAACAGTTACTACCACATTTTCTTGTGTCTAGCATGTGGAAGTCGTCGAAATCCTAGTGCGAGTTTACTTTAGTTAAAAGGAATTAGTTAAAGTAAAAGTGTTTTTATTAGCAATTGAGTTATTTAAGGAGCATGCTTAACATGCAACATGTAATCTAAATCTTGAGTAAGTGTGAGAAGTAATATCAACCGTAGATCACTTTGGAGATTAGAAATAGATTATAACTGATGATTATAAAAGAAAGGATGGTGTAAAGGAGAAACCACTTTTGATAGGAGATCAAAGTCAGGGACTTTTGACGAGAGGTCGAGGTCGAGAGAATTTTGTTGAGGGAGTCGACCTAGACAAGACTTTGAGAGGAAGTCACTTTGGTGAGAGACCAAGGTTGAGGATAGAAAATAAGGAATTTTGCTAGTGTAATGAGTGTAGGAGCAAAGAAGGACTTTTGCTTACACTAGAGTGAGGAGATCTCACAGGTTGGGTGAATAGATTTCATCAAAGTGTTGATAATAGGGTTGGATAACAAAGGACCATGATTCAAGGTATTGGATAGGTGGATAAGGACTTCCATATAGAGGTCACACAAGTCAAGGAGGAGAGAGAGTAGAAGGAGCTGTAGGTTGGTTTAACTCGACAACAGCCACAAGGAAGTGTCAGATCATATGGAGCTTTTCGTATGATATTTCCATACAAGTACGTGATTCAAAATGTAGACTGTCACGTATATACATGGTTCAAATAGGGTTGAATAACATATGGGTTGGGAAATGTGCTAGTACAGAGTGTACAATAGGACATGAGTTGCCACACTTATCTGCAGTATATAATTCTCTCAGTGGACCATTTTACCTATTATGAGAGTCATGATTTGACCTTAATAAAAGCATAATAATTGGATTGGATTTCCCTCTAGGTTTTTTCCAAGGGTTTATACTTGAAAATATTGGTGTTTATGTGTGCTTCATTTGGTTTCCTTTTTTATGCTTATGTTGCATCTTTAGTTTATTACTCAGATGTGCTTTTAGTAGATAAAGTGATTTTATTTTTAGATAACTTCTATGTGTTGAGTAGAGTGGTAAAATATCAACATGGTATTAGTGCATACGAAGGGTTAAATCCAGTGGAAAATCAACATGGTATCATAACATACCAAGGGTTGAATTTGTTGGAAAATGAACACACTCTCCATAGTTACAGTAGTGGTGGCATTTTGTATAGTCACTAGGATCCTAGCTCATGAATAACCAATTCTTACAGTATTGATATTCATCTTCATTGAAATTTCATATCCATTGTAAATTCATCTTCATTGAAATTTCATATCCATTGTAAATCACAAGTAGATTTTCAAGATTTAGATTTATCTACTTTATGTTGTTCTTATTTTATTTGTTTTCTCTATTCAAATTTATTCACAAACCTTATCTATTATATGGGGATATTGTTTTTATATTACTCATTATAAACATTATCTTATTAATGTGTGTCTACGTAGTATCCCATGAAACTATTCCAAATAAACATTATCTTATTAATGTGTGTCTACGTAGTATCCCATGAAACTATTCCAAATCTGGTCTCTAAAGGAAAAATGATTACATGTTTTAATATTTTCTTGACCTCCATGGCACATTACAAGTCAAATGGTCTATTTCTTGATAATGATTATGTTCCTTTATCTTTTTTGGATTATATATTTACTATTGATCTATATGAAACATATTTTGGTTAAATTTAACTTATATGTTTTATAAGATGTTTATGTTTAAATTGGTATGCTTGTATACTTTAATTTGTTTAATGTGTGTAATTTTGATGTGCATATTTGTTTGATATATATAACTATTTTCATAATTTAATATACTTTTATGATTCAATATTGGTTTAATATACTTTTATGGTTCAATCTTTATTTCATTTAATATGTTTTTGATCTATTTGATATACATTTTGGTTTAATATACTTTTACTATCTTCACCTCACCCTCATATATAAGGGTTTAATATACTTTTATGATTCAATATTGGTTTAATATACTTTTAAGGTTTAATATTTGTTTAGTTTAATATGTTTTTATGTATTTGATATAAGTTAGTTTAATATGTTTTTATGTATTTGATATAAGTTAGTTTAATATGTTTTTATCTATTTAATATAAGTTTTGGTTTAATATACTTTTAATATACTTAATATTGGTTTAATAACTTTTTCTTTAATATATTTAATATTGGTTTAATATAATTTTATGGTTAAATATTTGTTTATAAGTTTTGGTTTAATATGTTTTTTATAATTCAATATTTGTTTCTTTTATGCTTTGATATATTTGATAATATGTTTTTAATCGATTTGATAAAAGTTTTGGTTTAATATGTTTTTATTAAATATGTTTTTGATTTATTTGATATGATGATATATTTTTGATTTATTTGATATAGTTTTGATCAAATATGTTTTTAATTGATTTGATATAAGTTTTGATTTAATATACTAATTTATTTGATATAAGTTTTGGTTTAATATACTAATTTATTTGATATAAGTTTTGGTTTAATATACTTTTATGGTTTAATATTTGTTTTTTTTAATATGTTTTGATCTCTTTAATAAACCTTATTCCTTTGATAATATGTTTTGATCTCTTTATATACCTTCTTGCTTTGATAGCTTAATATACCTTTATTACCTTCTTGCTTTGACAGTTTAATATACCTTTATTGTTCAATATATATTTGTTTAGTTTAATATGTTTTAATAAATGTTTTTTTTTAATATGTGTTTCGATCTGTTTATAGTTTATAGTTTAATATGTTTTAATAAATGTTTTTTTTTAATATGTGTTTCGATCTGTTTATTTTA
>SNQJ01S0110911.1:2631-28914 GCA_010110895.2 Picea sitchensis | reverse complement strand
TTGGTGACAAATCTATGTATGAGTGTCCTGGTGAGGTGAGGCAATTCGATTGACTCTATCAAAGTTGTAAACCAAGTCAATAGTGCTCAAATCGTAACTGTTGTGTAATAAAAAATACTTAACCAGGCGTTAGGAATGGTTTATGCCACCCATTGATCCAGGTGAATATTGGTGGCCACCCACCCATTCCAATTGGATCCTCTTGTTAGTTTTAGTTCAACATGTTCTTTCATACTTCTTTGTAATTGTGGGTTCTACACTTCCACGGAGGTATGAAGCCATACACATATTCCAGGTGGACATTAGTGGCCTCCCATCTTATCCAAAATTCATATTTCGTATTTTTTCATGTTAGCACATCTTGGTGTACTTCCATGGCCGTTTTGGGGCCCTAAACAATGGTTTTTTGGCTCACCATAGTCAAAATGTAAACATAGTCAGATTTTGATGGCGTAATGTGTAGTTCTCTAAAAGACCTTTCCAATGGGCTATCACGCACCTAAAATGGAGGTCGTGTGAAAAAGTTACAACCCCGGGAAGTTGAGGTACCAACTCACCCTTAGGGGCCCACATAACTTTTGGCGTTTCATCTCTTAGGGTTACATTTTTTGATGTCTAGGGTTTTTGAATTCATGAGTAATATAAAAAAGGCCTCTAGAGCCTCATTGTAATCATCCTGCTCAGACAAATGTGTGTAGAAGCCACATCTCTCCTCCGAGATAGATACCACCATTCGAACAAGTGTTTCATTTATGTAGTTTTATAGTTTCAACCTATTTCATTTATTCAATAGAAGATATTGTTCACTGGATATCTATGTTGTCCTTCATATCTCTTTGTTTATTGTATTTAGTATGTTAATTAGTTTGTTCCACTCCTAAATCTAGATCAGTTCCAAAAACCTAAACCTACGAGATGAAGTGCCAAAAGTTACAACCCCGGGAAGTTGAGGTACCAACTCACCCTTAGGGGCCCACATAACTTTTAGCACTTCATCTCCCAGGGTTACATTTTGGATGTATATGGCTTTTGAATTCATGAGTAATATAAAAGCGCCCTCGAGCCTTCATTGTAATCATCCCGCCGCATTAAATGTGTGTAGAAGACACATCTCTCCTCCGAGATAGATACCACCATCTCAACAAGTGTTTCAATTCATGTAGTTTTATAGTTTCAACCTATTTCATTTATTCAATAGAAGATATTGTTCAATCGATATCTGTGTTGTCCCTTCATATCTTTGTGTCTATTGTATTTAGTATGTTAATTAGTTTGTTCCACTCCCACCCATCGCTGGTATCATAGCGGTCTGTGGTTACTTTAGTTTTCTTCGTGCATGTCACCAAAAAGACTTGTGTACAGTTGACTGAACTGAACCGATGTTGCAAGTTCACCAGACTGGTGCCCATTGAACAACCCATGGGGAATAAAAGAAAGATGATGTGTAACACCCTACATCGATGCTAAACAATTAATCTTTCATTTTATACATACACAATAACAAATTCATTTTAGCATAATTCCATTAATGCTTATTTACACAATTCTTCTACATTTTCTCAATGATAAATTTAGATAACATGATGAAATAAGTAATATGTTAACTCTATGAGTTAGAACTTAAAACAAAAGTATACATATACAAAATATCAATAACCAAATACCACCGAAAAAATACATCATCCTTAGCTTGTCGAAGCTCATTGGTTGCAATGTAGTTCTGCTAGTAGTAGGAGATTGCTTCCAAGCATTCTTTTCCCCGCTTTCCCAGAGTGAAACAACTAATCCTCCCAACCAACTAAGAGCCTAGCCATCTTCCTAGTTCCAAGAATGAAATATCCTTGATCCGCTGATCAAGATATTTGCCATCGTTTCATCAAGCTCAAGGCAAGTGATCCTATACACTAGGGGTTTCGCGCGTATAGGGTGGATTGAGATGTTCTTCTGCTATAGTGTTGGTTATTATGGTTGCATGTCATTTATTACAAGTGGCTGTTGTATAATGAAGGTTTAACAATCATAAAAGCATCTATGCAATAGTATAGAGGTGTCAATTGTCAATATCAAGGAATAATAATAGTATGCATGGGGAATACAAATCATTTATCAATATAGAGACTAGACGCTACCATCTCATGGATTTGTACCGGAATACAATCAAATAACAAAAGAAATACCCGTGACCGCAAGAAGACAATGATTATTTGATGCATGGATAGATAGGCAAAATGAGCGATCCCGAAGAAGCACGGTAATCATACCACCGAAAAACTCGACTAAAGAATCCACCATCGTAATGAACTCGAATTTCTCCAAAATCAATGTGCCCCGACTCCCTAATCGAAAGAAGGTCCGATGAACTCTGACGGACCTCTACGACTAGATCTCGACACTGGGTTTGTGCCCCTCCTTAAGCACCTAATGCATTCCCAAAGGGATTCCACCATCTAACTGGCCGCTATATAGCTCAAACGACTGCCTCGCCCAATGATGAAATGGAATGGAAGGGTTTGGCCGATCCGATAGGGAAACCCCCGTGATGCAATGCCAAACGCCGATGGGATGACTACCTAAAATGGTCAGATAATTCCATCTAAGATTCCACGAACTGATGATGAATGGTCAATGGAAGCCTTCGATGGATCTCTACCTGGCCTGAATGAATTGCACCTGACCACTGGCCATCAGAATCAATCTCCAAAATGACTTCTTTGGTCGAAATGCACCTCCACAATAATCTCTCCTCGAAAAAGAACCATGACATACCGATGGTATCTCCGATGGGTTAAGGTGTATCTCTCAACATTGAACAATCGACAATGGTGGTGGTTTCCTCCGTGAATCCATTAAACAAGTAGTCGACTCTCCTCCTCCTCCTAAGCTCAACATCAAATCATAACACGGACACGAGAATTAGGTCAAATCTTCTCTTTATATCTCTAATCCAATTCCTTTGTTGACATCAATTTTAACCTAGGCTTCTTCCTCCTAAGTGAATTCATTTTCAATTAAGTTCACTCTTATACCTTTCTCATTCTAATTCTTCGCTGACTTAGGCTTAAGTGACTCTTCCTAAGTATTTAGGCTTAATTCCTCCTTATTCCTCCAACTGGTTCCCTGTTTGTGCCTAACAATAGTCTACGAGAACACATAGAACATATAGACTACTAAGTCACTCCCCACCGGGCTCTAATCTTGGGAATGGGACATTACAACCCTCCCTTCCTGAGATTGCTTGTCCCAAGCAACATCAATCCTAGGTGCCGTAAAAGATATGCTCCTCCCATGTGGCATCCTCCACTGGAAGACCCTCCATCTAACCAAGCACTCTCGATGATCCTGCTCCTCAACTCCGCTTCTCGGCTTCTAGTACCTCTTCTGGCACTAGTTCCAACTGTCCTTCCTCATCCAAGGGTGGCAACTCATGTGAAGTGCTAATTTGTTGTCCCACCTCCTTTTTAAGGAAGAGACGGGAAAGACGTTATGGATCTTGCTACTCTCTGGTAGCTCCAGCTCATATGCCACTTCCCACTCCATCCTTCGAATGACTCTATAGGTCTACAAAATTTTGGCTTCAGTTTCTTTGCTCTTCTCCTCTTCAAGGAGTATTGTTTGTATGGTTGTAATCGCAGGAAAAACCAAGTCTCCTACCTCAAAATCAAGGGCCAACTCGTCGACTGTGCATATATCTCACTGGGATTCTCGAAATGAATTTAAGTTCTCCTTTTGTTACCAGGTAGGATCCTCTGACTCTCCTCCACCCAACCCTTGGCCTCTAACCTGGCCATTCCTAAATGCAAGATCTATAAGGAGGGGTGTATCGATCCGCATATGCCCTGAATGGTGACATCCTCATGGACATATGGTAAGTGGTGTTGTAGCAATACTCACCCATATGCAACCATTTCACCCAAGTATGCCATCGCCCCCACATAGTTCCTTAGATACCCTCCACCCATTTGTTGACGCATCTTCGTCTACCATCTGCCTGTGGGTGGTAGCCGGTACTTCATGGCTAACTCGTATTCTCGCCAATCAAAGCCTAAAAAAGTTACTGGGATGAAGTGCCCATCTCTATCACTCACTATCTACCTTAAAACCTGCGGCAACCGTGACACCAAGAACAACTCTCAAGCAATTGTGTATGGCCTTATAGTCGGTGGGTATGGAGAATAAATGCAAACTTGGTCAACTGCCGACCACTACAAATATGCATTCCTTCCTCGCACCCTAGAGGCCTGTAATGAAATCCATGAAATGCTCTCCCATTTTTGCTCGGGAATGGGAAGTGGCTAAAGTAACCCTACTAGAAGTGGGTTCCGCTTCTGACTTGTTCTAATCGGGACAAGTTGTGCACTCTCTTATGTGTTTCAGCACGTCATCCTGAGACCCTTCCAAGAGAATCTCTCCTTCATCCGCCTATAAGTCGAAGTATCCCCTGATGCCCTGCCGTTGGTGAATCGTGACACACCTTTAGAATCTTCCTTCGTGGTGGATTCTGAACCAAATAAATCCAGTTCTTGAAGAAAATGATGTCATCAAGAACCCTAGACTCATCATCAACCACTTTCCCATCTACATTACCTCACAAGCAAATTTGTTTTTGGAGTATTCCACCAAATGAGCTTTCCAATCTATAAAAACATCCATCATCGAGCACCCTGCTGGTCTCCTGGACAAGGCATCCGCCACCACATTCCTTTTCCCTTACATACCAATGTCAAAGTCAAAGGCTTGGATCTTTGAGACCCAATCTCTGCTCTCCTCATCGGTGGTCTTCTCGACAAGGAAATATCAGACCGTTATGATCGCTTCACTACAAACTGTCGCCACAACCGAGCATCGCCTCAATTTACAAAGCATGCATGATTGCGGCATCTCCCCGCCGTAGCCAGGGATAGAGTGTCTCTGACTCGTTGAGCTTCCTGGTCTCAAACACAATGGGATGGCTCCCCTGCATCAATACTGCTCCAAACCCCACCCCTGATGCGCCACACCTAAGACAAACGAATCGAGAAAAGCTCTGAGGGCTAGAAAATGGCATGTGCTCATAACCTCCTTCTATTTGTTGAAGGTCTCACTGTGACTCATCCGTCCAATGAAAAGTACCCTTCTTGGTCAAGATTGTGAGCGGTGCTCCCAACTGTAAAAAGCCCCTTACAAATTCGCTGTCTGTAGTGAATCGGTGATGCCCAAGAATCTCACTGAGCTGAGAGGATTCTTTGGGCTTGGCCAATCCACAATGGCTTTGATCTTTCCCCGGCGAACTCCTACCGCCCCATTGACGATGTGCCTCAGCCAGTAGTTCCTCATGCTAAATTACATTTGGATTCCTTGGCATATAAAGACTTTGTTTTCATAATATCCAAGACCTTTTCCAAATGTGCCAAATGCTCGTTCCATGTCTTGTTGTAGATCAATATATCAATAAGAATACCGTAATGTACTTCCAAGAATCGCCCCATAGTTAAGGGTTCATGCAAGACTGGAAAGTATCGGTGTGTTGGTCACCCAAATGGCATGACCAAGAACTCAAAATGTCCAAATGGTATCAATGTTGTCTTCTTTAATATCCCGCCCTCGATGTTGACTGATGGTATCCTCAAATTTATATCAATCTTGGTCAAGAAGACTGGCCTGCATGTAACTCATCCATCAACTCCTCTATGCATGGAATAGGGTAACTATTCTTGATCGTTTTTCTTGTTGAGCGCTTTGTAGTTGATGCACATCCGTAATGTGCCATCCTTCTTCAAGACCAAAACTACTAATGAAGCAAAAGGACTCTCATTGGCCCTCGACAGCCCATAATGGCAATTCTTGATCGCTTCAATCTCATCCTTGAAATTTTTAGGGTGTCTATAAGGTGTTGTAATCACCGGTAGCTCTCGCCTAGCCTTCAACTTCATGTGCTCAAACCCTCATTCTGCGGGTCTCCCCTGTATCGGGCTCAAACACCGCTCATAATGTCCTGTGGTTCTCATCTGTATGAAAATGCCCCTACCCTCGTGTCTTTCGTGTGGTGATTCAAAGACTGGCTGTAAGCCATATCACTCCTAACAGTGGCCACGCTCCATCCTCTTCACATACTTCCTTTGTGCTTCAGACATACCTCTCAACACAACTATCGATCCACTGGCATCTCTAAAACTCATTGTCAACATCTGATAGTTGAACCCAATATCCTCCAATGAATATAACCACTATACCCCACACGCAAGAGATCTCAGATTCCGAGTAGGGTCAACTACATAAAATGTACACCAAGGTGTAGTTGCTAAGCTTGACCGCCGACTGTGGAATCTCGCGTCTAAACATACATCGCGGTGGACCATCTGCCACCGCTACATGGAATCCCTCAAACTCCTAAGGTGAATCCTCCCTCGGCTACCAATGATGCGTTTTATGAAGTTGTGGGTGGCCCCACCCATCAACTAAAGTCACATTTGTTGCCCTTGTACAAGTCCCTTAAGCTTGAGGGTGTTGTACTTGGGTACTTTTGAAAGGGTGGCTATGGTTCCCCTTTTCACCTCTTTACAAGCTTTGGTCTCCTCCTTGGGTCGTTCCCCTGTCGGTATCTGAAGTTTCTTCAGTTGCTGCTCTGGAACATGAGTGGTCTCATCCTCCTCCTCACTATCTTCCCATGCCCCAATATCCTCATCCTCCTCCTCACCGCCTGATTCCACCTCAATATAGTGATCTGTCCCTTCCCCATGCAATAAGCCTGTGGACCCAAGGATCTCAGTAGGAGAAGCAAAGCTTCTTCCTCATCAACTCTCATCGCCGGTATCATATCCAACTTGGGCTTGCCCTTCCACTCCCTTTGAGGGTTCTTCTGATCCTTGTCTCTCCACATACAAATGGTTTAGTGAAGGGTTTAGTCTCTGGCACCGAATCCGCCAAATCTCTAATGCGCCGGACGACATCCCTAAGGAATGAGGGCTGCATGCCTTCACCCAACCTCTCAAGGGTTCTCTCGTGGAGTCTTCTGAATAGGCATGACCAATCAGGCTCGGGAGTATATGTCTCCGCCACCAATCGCTACCTCCTCTAAAAACTAAGTGAAATGAATGCTCTCTTTGTTGTGTCGGGCTTGTCTCAACCGTTAAGTCTCTATGGACTTCCGGATCCTCCTATCAAATTCCATCCATGAGCCCCTCAAAGAACTCCTACAGAGAGGTGATGTGATCGTGACCCAATGTCACCTATCCATGATAAATTACACCACTGCGGGTGCCTCACACCCTCCAAGTGTAGGGTGGGCGTAAAATCTGATGGCCTTCACTCCTATCAATACCGGGTTGAGCTTGTAGTAGGTATCCAGCTTATGTACCCAAGCTCAAGGGTGCATCTCGATGATCCGTCAAAATAAGGTATGGTGAGCTTACCAACTTTACATGAAGTCAAGGTGCCTCACTGCTCCCCGGGCTGGCCGCCGTTAATGTGGCCTCCCCTATGTGTCTCTCTGGGACGGTTCCTGAGCTCGAGTCCACAATACTTGACTAAGGTCATGTCCTATCGAAGTCAGTGGTCAAGGTCGTGATAATTTCTCTCGATACTGGGCGATGTCCTCTACATGTGTGTACGGCCTCGTGGTTATCAAGATTCTGCGTCATACTCTAGGTCACTGAAACTGGAAATATTGATCGGACTCCTACCGCAGGTATATCGCATGAAAGGGTGGATTGGGGTTCATCAGCCTACCGAAGTTCTCATGCATTGTAATGTGGGCCTTAAAAGCTAATATCTATCATAGCTAACTGTCTTCAAGCACTGAAAGCAAAGACTGAGACATGGTTTGTTGGCTAGCTAGCATGTCACTAATCATCTACATGAAGGCTACTGCCTGATCTGTTGGGGCCTTAACACGCTTCTTTGCTGCTCATACCACACCTAGCCTCTTTCTCTTCGCTTCGCATTCTACCGCTGGCTCGCTTTCGTCAGCCTCCGCTTCAAGTGCTCTTCCTCTTTCCTTCCCGAACTCGAGGAAAGGTACAAAGTTAGTCCGTCTCCTTCTTCCGACAATGACATATTCACACCTATGCTCAATGGACCATCCGGTTCTTCTCAATGGATTCATGGTCGAATAGTTAAGGTGGACTAAAGCTCTAATAACACCGAATATCCCTAACTAGCCGTTGATCAAGATATTTTCTAATGTTTCTATCGCTTCCGTGTATCCTATACACCGGGGTTTCTCGATGCTTTAGCCGGGTGTGATTGAGATGTTCTTTCGGTTATAGTGTTTGCATGTTGCTTATTACGTTGTATCGCGATGCGCATGTTGCATAATAATGGTTTAACAATCATAAAAAGACAAATGCAAGAGTATATAAGGACAACCGCCAATATCAAGGAATAATAATAGTGCATGTATGGGAATACAAATCAAGCACGGAAATATAGAGACTAGACATCACGATCTCATGGATCCGCATCGAATCACCAAATAACAAAAGAAATACCCAAGGACCGCAAGAAGACAACAGATCTCCTGCATGC
This sequence comes from Picea sitchensis, assembly GCA_010110895.2. NCBI lineage: Eukaryota > Viridiplantae > Streptophyta > Pinopsida > Pinales > Pinaceae > Picea > Picea sitchensis. The sequence goes on along the minus strand of SNQJ01S0110911.1, from coordinate 20,412 downwards.
ACGGATAGAAAGACAAAAATGAATGATCCTGAGAAGTACTAAGTAACTGCTACTAGCTGGAAAACTCGACCTAAAGAATCCACCATCAGAATAAGCTCAAATCGCTTCCAATCAATGCGCCTTGGCCTCTACACCGGAAATAATGTCAATTTTAACTTGATCGGACCTCTAATATTAGATCTAGACCCTCGGGGTTTGTTTCTCCTTAAGTAATCAATGCTTCAAAGGATTCCAACGTTCAATCTCGGGTCGCTATATAGTTTCAAAACAATCATCCATCCAATGATGAAACAATCTAAGGGTTTGGTCGATATGATAGGAAAACCTCGCATGCAATGGCCAAACATCTGGCCCGTGATGATCAGTGACCTTAAAATGCTATATGGTTATTCCAAGATTCCACCATCAATATGATGATGAATGGTTTCAATGGAAGTCACTCGGCCGGATCTCTACTGGTTTAATGAATCAGCAATTTGGACTACTCATTTCCACCGCAGATCTCTCTAATTCCAAAAAATGACTCTTATGCCTCCTTTAGGCCGAATACATTTCCACAATAATCTCTCCCGAGAGAATGGTGAACACCGATGGTATTCCAATGGGCTAGGTGTGTCTCAACACCTAAATCATCAATGTGGTTTCCAAATCCACAAACAAGCAGGTCAACTCTCCTCCTGCCCCTGGGTCTCAACATCAAATCATAACAACGGCATAATGGGAATTAGGTCAAATCTCTTTATATCTTCCTAATCTAATTTCATTTACATCACTTAACCTAGGTGCCTTCCCTCCTAAAGTGATTTATTTGTAAATTAAGTTGTTCCCTTATCACCTTTTCGTTCTAGTTCTTCATTGACTTAGGATTAAATGACTTTTCCTAAGTATTTAGGTTTAATTTATTGTTTAGCCTTAATTCCTCCTTCTTTCTCCATCCGATTCCCTGTTTATGCCTGACTATAATCTACGGGAACAAATAGACCACTAAGTCACCGGTCTAATCTTGGGGATCTGACATCACAGTCCCTTTCGGTTCTTTGGCCCTCCGTGCCCATGACTCCAAGAACAAGAAAGCATAATTTCTTAAAGAAATCTATCACAAGTTATGGCATCTTCCAAGAATTTCACAACCCCTCCTCCCTCAAACCTCTCCATCCCCTCTATTTATCAAGTTCCATACACCCTTCCCCAAGTATCCCCAACCACCCTCATTTGGCTATTATCCATCAACCTCTCTTATCTAGATTTTGGGAAAATATTAAAATAAGACTAAAATATAAATGACTTGCATTAAACAACAATAAATAAAATGAAAGTTTTTCTAGCTAAAAAATGTATTTTGACAATTTTCCCCAAAATGCATATACACTCCACCATGCTCATTCAATTCATCATACCCACCATCTATCAAAGTCAAGAAGGAATTTAATGCTTCTAGATATTTTGTATGCAAAATAATTTACATATTCAATAAACATTCAATTAAATAGTTAATAATTTTACTTTTAATAATTAATACATTAATTAATTGTACTAGTGTACATAGGTATGGTATGTAGCATAGACACATATCTCATGTATGTAATTAATGATAAACAACCATTGCCTTTAGTGCATAGTTCCTATATGATCACTAAGACATGTAGGACAACAGATCAAGTAATGCATCATTTAATAATCTTAACTAACAAAAATACACCAATTCATGAATAACCTATTAGCACACTTAAAATATCAAGGGAACAAGAGGGTTTTAAACATGGTAGGAACAAGTGAGTAAATAATAGTGGTACATCTAATCCCCAATTTATTCTCTAACTAACATCCAAACATCCTTCCTTCCTAACCTACTTCCATCTTTCCATCCTATCATTTCCTCTGTTGGACTAAGTTGGAGAGCCAACTATATTGACCTAACTCCAGATAGAACCTATGAGTGGAAGTGTCATACATCTCAACCAAGCTTCCCAACATGCAACTAGTAGTCACCATCACACATATATGGGAGCAACACCACACAACCCTCCACAATGACTCTTTAGGTTTCAGAGGATAAACTGTGGGAAATACCTCCAACCCTCATCATAGAACTAGGGTCAACAACCCACATCCCAGGTAACCACTGCTCTAGAGTCAATGCTATCAATAACTATTCTGGGAAAGTCATGTGTCCTGTACAAACCACACTTACCACAGATCATAGCAATATTTGAAACCATAAATTAAATCATAAGTACAACTTATAGTATACAATATATTCTTGATGTCTACGACATCCAAATTATGTCAACACTACAATCATTTGGTCATTACATAAATTGTCACTTGCAACTTAGTTCACCAATACCCATATCCATGTATATATGTCATAATTTCATACAAGAATCCATATCTATATTGATGTTCAATTAAGAATGTATGTTTATTTTATCATGTGCCTCAGATATCTTACTCATTCACAACATAACTTAAACTCGTATCCATGTACCAAATTTCCACATTTAATTTACATGTTTAACTAAATAACATAATCATCATCAAGGACAAACACATAACTGGCTAAATATAATATTTTGCAACTCATAAATAAGTCTAGATGTACACCTCACACATGTCTACATCAGTTTCACTGAGTCCATATAGTTGTTAAGAAATGAATTATTAAGATGAAAAAAAAAAAAAAAATCAAAGTTCTAAGTATCTAAAGCCAAAATATGATAGTTATACGATGGAACAAGAGATCCTTTAAAAAATGTTTCTCAAGGAACTCTTGTTTGAAAAAGGAATCAAATGATGGACAACTTTACGCAGCATCCTTTGACCATTGCCCACTGTGAGAAGAATCTTCATCAATCATCCATGCAACCCCTTCAAGGTATAGGTAAATCTTGATATTCCATTATTTGAAGGACTCCATAGGATCTGTATGTGGATGTTGTGATAAATGGTTGAATCTTCTCAAGGGTATTTTTCACCCACAATTATTTCGATAGGGAAAACACTACTTTTGCACTCCTCAAGCGCATCCCCCATGTTAACGAATGGTGGGACACTTACTCTAAGAAAGGGACATAAAGGAACTACACATTTTTTGTTTCCCCTACATTGGATTCCTTCCAAGATGCCATTAAAGAACAATACTACCATGTTGTTGAACCACAGAACCCGAAGTACACCCGATGGACCACCCTACGCCAAGAAAGGACCGATAGTACCATATTTCACAAATATTTTCCACACCTCGCACACCAAATTAGGTATCAAATAACAGAGTGACATCCGTGTCAAATACCATGGTTGTTTCTACATATACATTCAAATAGGCAGCTCGGACATCATCTTCATTGGGTATGACTCTATAGATATGTCAAGATCGAGCATGTAAATTTATGAAGAGGTGCAAGTTTCAGGGTCTACAAACCCTCATAGTGGCTAATGAGGGAAAAGGAGACCCAACCCGCATGGACGAGAAAGATGGACACTCTCGACAACCGGTCCAATCCACAACACAAGAAGAGCAATGAAAATATGAAGAACGACATAGGAAAATGGTGTGAATATCATAAAATCCCTGGCACAACACTCAAGAATGTTGCTCCAAGAATTCACTTGTATCGAAGATGAAGGCATCCGAGTCCAAGGCCAATTCTGATTTTGAATCAAATATAGAAGGAGGGAAGTATATTATTGATGTTGGACCCAATGCCATTATCACTACCACCAAAGTCCAAACAAGAACCGTAATAGAATAAGCAGGGGAAGGGGAATGCCTTTTTCACTCACATATGGGGGAAAGGGGCTTATCTTACTCTCATTGTCGATAGCCCTAGTTAGAAGAAACTAATCTCAACAGAGGTCACAAGTGATTGGATCTCGGCTGATGACACCGCACTGCGAGCTCCTTACACCATCGACTCATCTAAGGAAGAGAGATCTTCGTATCACCCAACAAGGTCATCTATCCATAGCATAAAAGCCTTCAAAGATGAGGTATCAGGTGATGTCTCTCCCCTTGAAGTTTATGCGGGATGTTCTTTTAACAAACCATATTTTGTGGAAGCATCATGTTGTGTATGAGTCTAGGGCCCCAGAATCTTATTATTACTTTGGTAGACAATTGCATGATAAGAGGTAGCCAATTCCACTACTATTTATTTAATCTTTGCTAAGAAATGCGAAGATTCACTTCAATGCACTAAGAAGTTCGCCTTCTTTGTGATCTATGCTCACAAAAGCAAAAGGTTACACCACATACATGGCCTCACACAAAGCCTCTCTTTGCAGCAAAAAGCAAGTGGACGAGATCCGAAGAGTACAAATATATCTTATCCTCACTTATCGAGGTACCTATGCACTACTAAGTCAAGCATCCAAATCATCTAACCCCCGGTGCACCTATTCCTAATGGAACAGCCTATCATCACAAGATGAAAAATGACGAAATCAAGCATCGAATCCAAGAGATTCTCCAAAAATGGCACATTCAACCAATATCCTCACCCCGCGGAATCCCAATCATGCTCATATAGAAGAAATATAGGACATGGTGACTATGCATTGATTACAAAGAATTAAACAAAATCACCGTTAGGAACCGATACCCAATCCTGGGAATTGATGACCTCTACCAATCTGTTAACATAGTTATTCAATCAAGATTGATCTAAATCATGTATACACTGTGTTCCTCTTACTGATCCAACTGATGTATGGAAGAAATATTTCAAATCTAAAGAAGGTCTCTTCAATGGTTGGTCATGCCCTTTGATTAAAAAATGCATCGACCAAATCTCATTAGAGATTGACTCCGGGATGATTTATTGAGACCACCAACTCTCTTTGTGATGGTATATCTAATGGCATCCTCATCTTCAAACAAACTTGGGAGGAGCACATGGGTATATTGAATGTGTTTTGAGCACTATGTGGTAGCTAAATCATATCTAATCCTGTACCCTCCTTGGAATGAATCAGGTCCACACCCAAGCACATTGTTGATGCTACAAGTACATGTTGATCCCACTAACATCCAATTCATATATGACTGGCCTTGACCACACTAATCGAAAGGCCTCAGAGCTTGTTGGGACCGGCCAACTTCTATCGACTACTCTGTTGGGATTCCCTCTCCATTGCATGGGCCCTCATCCAAGTGACCAAGGGATGCGGCAAGGAAAATTTTATGTGGGAAAGTGAACAACAACAATCATTTGATGATATGAAGCAATGCCATGCCTCTGGTGTTCCTCCTTCCTTCAATCCGCATCAATCGCTCAAGATTGAGATCGATGCATTTGACTATGTTGTGGGCACGGTTCTCACTCAAGATGGTCATCACCGGGTGGCATACCATAGTGAGACACTCTCGATACTATTATCCTTTGAAATACCCCATGTAACACACACCACCACCCACACCATGCCTCAAGGTGACACTATCTCTAAAAGTTCCACCTTCGAATTCTTTATCTCACCGATACCTTTTAAATTAATAAGGACACATAAAATAAAATATCTAACAACATGCACAAGAATAACCATAAAGCATGCATATTCTAAAGTTCAATTAAACGATAAATAAATACACAAGAGAATACATTCATGCTTTATTAAATAATACTATAACAGAGATCACTTATCTCTTTATAAAGAAGACACCAACTGGTCAAGAACTAAGGGACATTCCACCTAACCATAGACACTTCTCCAAATATTAACAACACACCACGAGCCGTATTAAGAACTAATAAGATCTGGCTCCAAAGTGTTACTTGATTCCCTAATCCAAGTAACACTCAAGGTCTCACAGGATTTCCCAACACTCAAAGCAATCCAAGTAACCATATCTCTTCTACCCATATTGGTTCCACCCACGAATGGACTCCACCCTCCGCCATGCAAATCTCGGGTAGTCCTTCTCCTTCCTGTCAGGGATTCCAACACAACTAGTCCATAATATCCATACAACTCCTCGTGACCTCGTAGAGCTAAGGAAAAAATTTGGACACAGTGAATGATCTCACATGCGGGGTTTTGAAAGATGAGGATGAAGGACGGATATGGAGGAAAGAATGGAGGATGGATGGACTGGATGGATGATGGACGGACGGACGGACCCGGATGGATGGTGGATGGAGGAAGGATGGAGGATGGATGGATGGAATGGAATGGATGGACGGAAGGAAGGATGGATGGAATGGAAATGGATGGAATGGATGGAGGAAGGAAATGGAGGAAGGAAGATGGACAGTGGAAGGATGGATGGACGGAATGGGTGGATGGAGGAAGGATGGAAGGAGGAAATGGCCGGATGGAAATGGAATGGAGGAAGGACGGACGGACAGGAGGGATGGAGGAATGGATGGAGGGAAGGAAGGATGGATGGAAGGATGGACATGGATGGAGATGGATGGATGGAGGATGGAATGGAATGGAGCCGGACAAAGGAAAGGAATGGAAGAGGATGGAGGATGGATGGAGGAATGGATGGAAGATGGATGGAAATGGAATGGAATGGACGGAAGGAGGATGGATGAGGAAGGAATGGATGGATGGATGGAGGATGGAATGGATGGATGGAATGGAAAATGGATGGATGGATGGAAAGATGGAATGGAAGAGGAATGGATGGATGGATGGATGGAATGGAATGGAATGGACATGAATGGATGGAGGATGGATGGAATGGATGGACAGGAAAAGGAATGGATGGATGGAAGGACAGGATGGAACGGATGGATGGATGGAGGAAGGAAGGAAGGAAAATGGAATGGATGGATGGACGGAATGGAGCCCGGAGGAATGGATGGATGGATGGAAATGGACACCGCGAGCCCCGTGTAGGCGCCACGCCGCGAACGCATTCCACTTCTCCTTCTCGCATTCTGCTACTGACTTCAATTTGACCTGCACTCACCCGCACGGCTCAAATACCTCAAAACCAACTCCAAACGAAATGAGGATGAAAGTTCAACTGTTAGCCTCCTCGACGACTCTATGCGGAGGAATTCAATCAGCTTCTTATGTGAATCTCCTGCCTAAACAGAGAAAAACAATGGAAACCCATTCCTTCTCTCAAGTTGCGAAACTGATATGCAATCACATAAGCAAAATATAACAGATAAGCATAAAGATGCAACATACAAAGGCGCATAATATCAACAGCACACATAGGTCAAACACATCCATGGAATTGAATCAGGCTCTTCCTATTAATTCAATAGTTGTACATGGAGGGTTCTTCACAAACTCTCTACCGGGCTTCTCTTGCCCCCGTATGAATGAATAATAACTATACAATGATACAAAGGAGGGTGTCTTTATTCGCTTCTTAAACTAAAACCGCCTAATCTACAAGCACTATTCTATCTACGTGCATTAACTCTAAGTAAATGCCTCAGCTACCTAAGGACTAGAGCTTATCCGCCAAGGTCCGGCATAATCTATAAGTGCGCTCATCACATCAAAACATTAATGTTGGCGCAGCCATATATTACAAATGGTTCAAAACTTGGATGCTAGCGCTTTCCAACTATTCCTTTTCCTTCACGCTACGCTTCAAGATGGTTTGATGCTCGCGGATGCTCCCCGCATCATACCTCTGCTCAGGTGATTTCTATAATTCTCGCTTCATGAGCGCTCCCCGCATTACCGGCCTTCCATGTTTTGTATATAATTATACCGCTTCCCAAATTTCGCATCCTCTAGTGGGTGATTCTTCCATTTCACCGTGTGTACTCAAAATATTATTCTCCGGTTCTTACTCGCTCGCTATCCAAGAGGCACTCTATTTCCCTCAGCTTCAGGTAACCGTAACCGCTTCGCCATCGGACTATCGTTCATCGGGCCTAAAGGTTTGCTTCATTCAGTCCGTAGGGTATAAACCAAATATTAAAATCTGGAGATATCCCCGATGCCCCTGCAACCCAAGCTATATGCATTTTCTCCTCAATTTTCTCAATTCGCGTATGGCCCCATCTTCTTCATTTTGAGCTTGTTGTAAGTTCCTCTTGGGAACCTTTCTTTTCTTAGATGTGCTAGAATCAAATCAACAACCTCAAACTGTATTTGTCTCCTGTGTTGATATTCTCTGTGTTTATATTCCTGGCTCGACTTGTGCAGTTGTTGCTTCACCTCCGTGTGAAGTTCTTTCATCGCCTCAACAATCCTTCACTTTGCACCGCTAGTCACCGCTCGCTCCTCGAAGCTCGATAATACTCCTCTCTCTACCGGCCCCATATAAAATCAAATGGTTTCTACTCGCATCTGGGATTCAATCACCGTTGTAATGCAAACTCTACTGCGGTAAGATCTCGATCCCAACCGCCGTGGATGTTTCGTCATTACTCAGGCTCAACAGCATCCCCTAAGTTTTCGACTATCATTCTCGCCGCATCTCGTCTCCTCATGATGGTGTTTAATCAATGCTAAGTTCGTCTCAAATTTTACAATATCTCCGTAATGACCTAATTTTAACTGTGATCCTGTCCGAGACTATGCTTCGGCAATCCATGCAATCGCATCATCTCTTTGTGAAACAAGTTGGCGATGTGTGTGGCATCACCGGTCTTATGACATGGAAGGAAATGTGCCATCTTCGAACCGGCCCACACAACAAAGATGAATTAACTCCTCTTTTCAGGTTCTAAGCCCAACACAAAATCCATAATTCCATGGCTTCCCATGGCTCTCCAGTGTTGATATAACCCAAAGATTCTCGCTTTTGCCCTTCGTTGACATACCCTCGCATCAAGCCAACAAACGCTTCACATCTCGCGACGCATGCCCGCCAAAAATATGACTCGCCACATGATGTTTTGTCATGTCCAAAATGACTCGTTAAGCCTCAATGTGGCTTCTCCTTTCAAGAAATTCTCTCATAGAGCACTGAATGTACAACATTGCCTTAAAAGCAACCCATCCTCAGACGTAGTTAACGACGGGATTCCCTGCCTCGAGAAATCGTTTCAAATGGCTTCGTAAGTTTCCTGAAAAATCCGCATCACTTGCATACATGTCTTTTAAATTTCAAAACCTAAGGTTTTGATCCTCAACTCCTGCAGCAATTAGCACTTCCCTCGCCAAGGTATCGCCTACCTTGTTCAAGTAGCCCCTCAATATGCTTTGATCACAAACGTGAAATTTTTCATATACTCTACCCACTTCGCATGCTTCGGGTTCGCTCTCCCGCCGACTCAATGTAATTGTACCGTGTGATTACCGCATGAACTCCTTGGGTATCGGTAGTGCCTCCACTTCTTCAATGCCCGGATAATGGCATAGAACTCTTTTATCGTATCGCGGAGTAATTTACCAGATTATCCAAATTTTCTCACCAGAGTATGTTACAGTCCGGCTATCCCCGACTCAACACTTCCAAATAAAGATACCCATCGCATCACATTTCACCTTGAAGGTTTTCTGAAAATCCGGCAGCACTTTAAATGGTCGCTTTCGCTTATCTTCCGGCCTAACAGATTGAATCTTTTTCTCACTTCTATTTCCACCTAAAAATCTTATGCCGCTTTTCACAGTTAGTCCATCATCACGCTACCGATTCCACGGAATTCTGGAGCGAATTTTCCAGAAGCTGCTAAACCATGAAAGTCTGCACTTTCAAAATATTTCGAGCGGCCAATTTCCTCATCAAGACCCACCTTCTCGTGATCCATCTTCAATTCATTCGCATATATTATAAATCCCAAGTAAATGAGTTTTTTCTGCATGAATGAGCATTTCTTCAAATTAATCGCCAGCCTCAATCTTCTATCACCATGGCCAAATGCTCAAGTGTTTTCCTCGGTTTTATCAAAAATAGTATATCATCTGTGTATACTAATTAATAAATCCTACAATACCCCCGCAGACTTCATTCATCACTATATAAAAGTAAGGTGCATTTGTCAAGCCAACGCAGATGAGCAAAATACCATACAAACCTCGCTGCCTTGAACGGGCCGCTCTTTCCATTCTATCTCTCTCATCCTGGATCTCGATGATATCCGCTTGAGATCAATTTGAGAAGTACCCCGCCCACTGGAAGTCCATCAAGTCGCCCATTCCTAGGCTGGGAACTCAGCACTATGGTGGGGATCTTTTGAAAGCGAGGTCTCGAGTTCAGAGCACATCCCTCCAGCCCGGCCCTTCTTTTGGGTTGCATCATTGAACCGTGACATGGACTAAGACTTCTCCCTCACCAGCCTTTATCCCGGCAGTATCCCGAACTCGCTCTTTTGACTTCTCGTTTCCGAGGCGGCCAATCAGACGGGCCGCCTCTTTGTTTGTAAACGGCTCCGTATGAGTCAATGTGATGTGACTCACACTTCTCATCTAAGTGGCAATGAACCAAACATCCGAATATGATGTCAAGAACTCTCCTGCTAGCCATCAATCTCCTCTGCAAGTCAGGCCCACTTTGTAGCTTGTCGAATAATCCCTGCTCTCGGGACAACAAAGGAACCGTGGATCTCCTCCTCTCCAGCCTCTCAGAGAAGCTCCTTCCCACCTTAAGGTACATCAGGTCGCTAACTGCTTCACTTCCTTATCTTTTATCTAAAGCAGCTTACATATCTCCATCCTTCTCCAAGGTATGTGTTCATCCTCCCACATGAATAACATTCCTATCATAATGCCATGGTCTACCCAACAAGATGTGGTAATTAATGGCCCATGGGAATAACATCGCATAGGATCTCTACTAGATAATTCCCAATTCTAATTGACTAAACATTGCGGTGTACACTTACCCGATGTCCTCCTTCAGAAATACTTTAGACTTATATGGACTCGTGTTTAAATGCTATGTACTCCAATTTCTCCACCATCTCATGAAACCATATTATCGGCGGTTCACACAATGATGTATCCCTACATTTTCGTTCTATCAGTAAGTCGAATTTGAACAAATACCGCTTCTCGACCTGGTTGTCCACCCTTTCTGTGCCGGATTTTATGCATCCCCAAATGCATCTCCAATGGTTGTATCTTCACTGCCCATCGCCATGCCTCTCACAAATGACGTGGAGCCTCCGTCTATATTCTCCTCGGATACCACAATCCACTTTGTGTCCATCTTACCACACGTAAAACATGTGATAACTCCTCCCCCCACCTTCCCTCTACCTCGTATGAGGAAAGGTATTTATGCCTGTTGATCCACCTTTGTTTATTCTCATGGAGTTGGTTTGAAAGAGTGGAAATGGAATGGAAGGAATGGAGGACGGAGAAAGAGGAAAGGAGGAGGAAGGAGAAAGGAATGGAGGATGGATGGACGGAAGGAATGGATGGAAGGACGGACATGGACAGGAAGGAATGGATGGAGGAATGGAAATGGAAGGAATGGAAATGACGCTGATGGAAATGGACGGAGTGGAAATGGAATGGAAAGGACGGACGGAAGGAAGGAAGGAAAGGATGGAATGGAGGATGGAGGAAAGCCGGAATGGAAAGGATGGATGGATGGATGGAAATGGAGGATGGCCGGATGGATGGAGGAAGGAAGGATGGATGGAAGGATGGAAGGAGGACCGGAGATGGAAGGATGGAAAGGGATGGATGGACGGAGGAATGAATGGAAAGAGCGGATGATGGACCGGATGGATGGACAGGAAAGGACGGGGAGGATGGATGGATGGAATGGAATGGATGAAGGAATGGAATGGACGGAGGAGGAGGAAATGGATGGATGGACGGAAGGAAGGATGGATAGTGAAGGAAGGAGGAATGGATGGATGGATGGAGGAAGGAGGAAGGAATGGATGGAGGAAGGGATGGAATGGACGGAATGGAATGGAGGGAGGAAATGGATGTATGATGGACGGATGGATGGACGGAGGGAGGATGAGATCGGAAATGGAATGGACCGGAAATGGAAGGATGGAAGGAAGGATGGAATGGATGGAATGGATGGATGATGGAATGGAATGGATGGAATGGATGGACGGAAGGATGGAGGAATGGATGGATGGAATGGATGGATGGATGGATGGAAATGGACGGATCCCCTCATAAGGAGGAATATTTCCACTTGATTGTCGTCATCAAACAATTTCCAATGTTTGAAATTATTAGGCACTATCATCCTGTGCTTGACCTCGATTTCATAATTTCCGGTTTGGGAATATGGGGATTTTGAAAACCGAGGCTGAGGTGGCTAACACATCAACAATTTGATTTTTATTTCTGGGGAAAACAGATAGGTCATACTCAGAAAATCCTTCGAGGAGGTCCAAAGACAATTTTTTGTATGCTCTCATTCTAGGGTGTCTGGTCTGATATACACCCTTTACCTAATTTATGATCATCTCATAGTCTACGTGCACTACTATCTCCTCGCGACGCCCAATTCTCTCAAAACGTGTAAGTCCAAGATTAGTGCTTCATACTCGCCCCGTTGTTGGTGCATTCAAACATGAGCTTATATGAGCAATGTATTATCGACCTCAGAGGGCTTATACATTACGTCATTGACTCCACTCCTTCCTTAGTGACATTTATCAAAAACTCATGTTCCAGCTTTTTTTCCACGATTTTTGGGTTGACGTGACTGCCTCTTTTCTGGTAGTTGTGTCCTCGTCACTATCATGATTTATGTTTGGCTCTTTCCTCTTCAAAATAAAATCATTGTATAGTCATGGAAGAAAACCAACACGGTCGACCAGAGTATGGAATAAAGCCCAAAGGGATGATTTGGGATATAGGGGGATTGCCACAAATGAGATGGGAAGCTCAAGGAGAAGGGAGCTCATGAATTTTGTAGTCGAGGAGTATGATGCAGAGCATATCTCATCATCCGTACCTACAATAGTGAATTCAAATGCTGCATTGAAGAGAGAGAAGCAGACTCATTTGAAATCTAAAACTAATGTCATTAAATTCCTTAGGGTCAGGAGTCGAAGTCGCGTCTTCATGCCAGTCAGAGATAAGATATGCCTTTAATTTTTGTAAGGATGAGATATAGATCCAGATGTCGATGCATTAGACAACCCATTCAATGTAATTAAATAGGGTAGGTAGGTTGAGGAAGAGCTCAAGAGCCCCTCAGGTAAAAGAGATTGGAGAGTATCTCATTTAGTAGGAGGAGAAAAAAAGAGTAGTGAGTTGGAGAAGAGAGTTAGTTGGGAAGAAGAGAGTCTACGAGTAGAGACAAGAAGATCTCGACCTGTTATAAAATGCTCAGAACACCCTTGTAAATAATGTGCATTTTCCATTTTAATATGAACAAAAGCAGTTTTTCCTACAAATATTTCTGTGTTGAATGAATGTCCGTGAATGTTCTTTATGTCATGAATATATGTTATGTTTTATGCATTGTGAGTTGTTTTAGTGGTTCTTTAGGTTTGAGAGGTCTTTGAGGCTTCATACAAAGAGGGTGTGACAGAACACTAGGGGTTGGCGGGATACTGCCTCTAGGATGCACTTATGAACTCTTTGGATTCAGATAAAGACGTGTCAGGTGGGAACATAGTTGAAATCAACAACTCAGAAAAGACCTGAGGTTGTTGAACACCTTGGAGGCACGGTGGGAGAAGAACAACAGACGTAATCTCCTCGAGGAGTTTTGTAGAGCTCTGCTAAGTGGGCATTTAGCATATGCACAGTGGTGCATTCTAAACAACTCTTCTATGAGTTCAGAGAAGAGCCAGAATCACTAAGGATTCCCGAGCTCTACCGGGTGGGCATTGAGCCAGTGCATAGGTGCACAGAGGAGGATAGAACTATTGGAAGTTATAGGAGAAGATACCGCTGAGGTGGGTATTGAGACGCAGTGCATTGTGCAGCATGTAGAAGAGAACTCTTTGAGTTCCTAGAAGTTGAGGAAGTATCCATCGAGGGATCTTCACTCTGGTTTTTGAATACCCTGAAAGACTCAGCACTCAGGCTGCTTGAGCAGATGGATAACCAAGAGGGCATTGTTATCACTGAAATTTCATCTCGCTATCAGGCTTTTGGCCAAGAACTCGATCACAACACGTTAACCGAGTCATTCATGGTACAGGGTTAATTCCACAGCACATCAAAGGGTCTAAAAACTATACAAATGATCAAAAATTCAAAAGCTCTTTACGTATCGATGAGTTCCAAAGACGCTGCTACAGAATAACGCATAAAGCGCATACTGATACGGATAGCTTTAAAACCCATACCTGCTAAAGGGTGCATTTATGAAATTGGTAGGCCTCCCAACCACTATTGATCACCAAGTCGATTTGACACCAAACTGGTGCCTCAACTGCGGGGCTGGTCAAGACCTAATGGTGCCCTAAAGAGCCCCTTTCACATTCAAAAGAGGCTCATAACACTCCAATGCTTCAAGGCAAAGCCATGACTTACCACCATTTTCTCAAGGAATCATTCATAATTGCTATGTCACAGATTGCTAGAGACCCTTCTTTGGCAACACACATTGTAAGTTACATTTCATAAGCTATTCACCCCTCACTTGGAGGAATAAGATTGGAGTTCTTTCACCCACATTTCCATCTTTTTCTTTGTAAGGAGAGCAACTGAGGGGTCAAGAGCCTTTATCGAGAGGGAAGGGACCCGTCCCCTTTCCATCGGTGGTATCTTTGATTTCATCAATCGACCAGCCTCTAATATATTGGGTGATATTGGTCCATTTTCATTTGTTTTTTATTTTGTTCCTAAGGTTCATAGTTTCCGGTTTTTGTTTAATTCTTGTTAATAGCTTTGTTGTTTCTTTCTAACCTTTAACATCACCGCTGCTAATTAGCAGAGTCTAACTAGGCATGTGTTAATTCTCACTTTTGCCCGCCACGCTGACGAAGAGTGCAACAGGCATTGACATTCTTTCACCGTGGAGAAGAAAGCGGCTGATAAAATCCTTTAGGGTCCGGAAAGCAGCTTGGGTTTCGAGGGGCAACATTTTTACAAGTACGCACGGTGTTTCAAAGTTGAGGAGATCGCGAGAAGGAAGACAAAGGTCGAGGACTTTAGTCTTGAAGAAAATCTTCCAAAACATCAGAAGAAAGCGCCAAATCTCTGTAGAGCAAAGATCGACCGCTGGGATCACCTAAGAGATCCGATCGCTAAAGGTTTTCACCGCCGACAAGAGAATAGGAGAAGTATAAAGAAGGGGAGATCGTGTCGCTGATCTCCACCGTAAACTGGCCATTGTCGATCGATAGGAGGTAATTCGCTTCAACTCTTCTCACGCCAAAGTCCCGGAGCAGGTAATGATATCTACCCTGATATTGGATTTATCGAGGTCGAGGAAGTTAGGACATTTCAGTCTCTTGAAATATGAAAGATATGGATCCGTCTCGCTTGTGGAGACACGTATAGATCGAGCTTACTCCACGCAGATATCAACTACCGAGGTTTCGAGTTGATAGAGAAATAGTGACATCGGGGAATCACAAGTCACAAAATCCCAAACTGAATCAGGACCATCCATCTTGAGGAGACACATGGTGGAGATCCACACCATCGGGAAAGTCCTGATAGAAAGTCAAACCTAAGGTATCTGGTTCGACGCTTCAAGTCCTGAGGGCAAGACGTCCGGAGCATCAAAGTTGTAAAACTGCGAGAGGTGATCAGGACTTTCCACCTTGAGGGGACGCGTGACAACGATCGAAGCCTCCAGGAAAGGTCCCAATAGGAGAACCACTGGGAACGGAATCGAATCTTGATGACACTCCAGGTTTAGGCATTTCGCGATACGGCTGTCCAAAACCCTCGATAAGGAGTATGATTGTATTACATAAGAGGAGGTCATGCGGGACCGTATTCAGCTGAAGAGAGGCTATGATGTAAAAGGCTGTACTCTGAATCTGAGTTTGGGAGTTCGAGAGGACATGAAATCTTGACATCGGGGATCATGAACCCTGAAACCCAAAATTATCATCTGGGAAAATTCATATATATGCTGCAAGAGGCCGCGTGACAGGGAAAAGAGAGGGACCTGTGGATCGGGTTTCTAGAATGGATTTCACCAGGGAATCAGAGGAGCTAATTCGTCTCAAAGGGGAAATTGAACGATCCCAATAACGGTGAGGTCACAGAGACCGGTAGGCCTCAGATCAAAGAAAGGTGCCAGGATTGAATCTGTAGAACAAAGAAATAATGCACTCCCTGCTCAAAGACATCATCAACATGGAAGAAATCGATTTGCTCAAAGAAGACAACCACTTTCCAGGTACAAAGAATTTTTCTATGGATATTGTTTCTATTGTTCTAGCCTTGGTCACAAAGTTGTAAATTGTTCCTTAAGACTTAGACATGAGCAATTAATATTTCAAAGGAATAAATATCTTCCACAACAAAGAATGATACAACCAAGTAACAAACCATCACAGATTGCAAATTGCCAAATTAAGTCTAGATACATGCAATTGAGGAGGTCAAGAAATAATAAACAGTCAATGAGTAGACAACACTACAGTAATAACTTTGACCTATTGAACAATGAGATTGAATGCTATAACTATCACAACTTTGGCCACAAAGCTGCAAACTTCCATCTGAAGAATTACAAAGTAGATCCAAGGATAAATTTCTTAGATAGAAAGGCCAGCACATGGAAAAGAAAAGATAGTGAAAAATGTGGTCAAGCACTTTAAACTCAAAAACAAAAGGCCTCTGGGAATATAAATAGTGGATGTTCCAAGCACGTGACTGGAGACAAGGATAAGCTATTGTCCATAAGTAAAAGAAAAACAGGAAATGTGATCCTTGAAAATGATGAACCAGGCAAAATCAAGGATAGAGGGATGATGAGTTTGAGTAATGACAAAGGAGATGCCCAGTATGTTCTTCTTGTGGATTATCTGAAACATAATTTTCTCAGTACAAGTCAAAAATGTGACAGAGGCAGTGAAGAGGTGTTCACGTCCAAAGAATGTAAGGTAAACATAAACTCGGGACAAGTGGTGAATAAAGGCATAAGGACAATTAATGATGTTGAAATTGAATCCTCCCCTACAAGTAAAGAAGAAGATTTAGATACAATAAAATCATGTTCAGTTAGCATTTTCCCCATGGATGAAGTAGGAGAAGAACCATGTCATAAGCTGGAAGCAGAAGTCTTGAAGGTTGAGAAGGCAAACAACCAAAGAAAGTTCTTAAACAAGTCCATGACCCTGGATAAGATCTTGGATAGCCAGAGATCACCAAATGACAAATCCGGTATTGGACTCAACAAGGTAAAAATCAGTGCTCCTAAGAAACCTGATACAGGTCCTTCATTTGTGAGAAAGAAAAGCAAGCATGAGAGTGGGTGTAGCAGTTTTCTCTTGTGATTGAATATGGAAATAAAAGCCCTGGATTGAATTCATCATGGAAGAAAAATGAAATTGCAGTAATAGAGATCGATGAGATTCAATGGGGAGATCCAAGGGTTATTTAAAAAGTACAAGCTACAATTGCACACTGTTCAAGTAGGACAATGAAATTCACAACAACAACATTCTAATGTACAAAATGATATACATGACATCCTATAGAGATAACAAGAGGAAAGACCTTGTCAAGGAAAGTTAACCTTTAGGAATAAAAGGGGAAAAGAGTCAGAAGCAGAGAGATAACAGTGACAGGGGGAGTCATCCACTCATGAGAAGAAAATATTGATGAAGGAGTCTAAGTAAGAGAGGTGAGCAATTTTTGAGTATTCTACAGAGGATACAGTGGAAGCTGAGGATGAACAGATCCAAGAATCAGAAAAAGAAGACTCTGGTTTGGATACAAACATCTGCAGGCCTCAAATAAGAGAGTCCTTCCTGTTAGGGGGAGTTTGTGTTGGTCTTAATATCTGATACCTCCTAA
>SNQJ01S0110910.1:57091-70105 GCA_010110895.2 Picea sitchensis | reverse complement strand
ATATATATATATATATATATATATATATATATATATATATATATCAACAACAAATGATAACAATAATGCAAATATAACCATAAAAAATCAAGCACAAGATGCTGGAAATAAAGCTAGCAATGACTAGATGCTGGAAATAAAGCTAGCAATGACTAGAAGGTTGAACTTCCAAATGATTTAGCCAAGACTTGATGATATTTATGAAGACTTCCGTGTCCCTTGTTGAGAATGGTGAAGTTGAGGTACTTCGCATTGGCAGCCAACATGGCGACCAAGCAAATTATTCTCCTAGCACTTTAAGTGATTTTATAAAGTTGAGTCTTTTAATTTTGAAATGTAAAACTGACTTTATGATGTTATGGGTCACTTTATTAATTTAAGACCTCAACTAATGATTAAAATCATGGACTCAAGGATCTCTCACAAAGTGAAGAGTCATTTGAGGGAGATCAATGGTTAGAGGAGTTACACCAAATGGACAAAGGTAGCTCATTAGGAGATGAGGGCGAACTTGTTGAGGAGAGCTTGAGGGAAGTTGAAGGGGCACACATCCCAAGGATGTTTCTTAGCTTGGAGGGAAAGGGTTTTTGCAGCGAGGAGGAGGCACACATCCCTGGGAGGATTGGCACGCATTCCTAGATAGGATCAACATCAGTGGAGGCCGTACAGTACGGTTTGGAGGAGGCCGTACAACATCTTTTGCTTGTATTGTAGCTCCAGCTAACTCATAAAATTCTGGGTCGTATTGGCACGAGTTTCTAGGAGTTTTCTCTGCTGATAAGAAGTCCATACAATAAGGTACGGATCTGTACCTTAATTCTGGGCATGAAAATCAAGATTGCATCTGCTGTTAGTGACTGTACAACTCGTACAGGTTGTCTTTGAAGTTTGTTTATGATTTTAGACTGTATTACATTGGATATTTGTGTTGTTTTCTGCTCAGAAAGAGTGAAAGTTCAGATGTAAATGTTGAGTTTAAGCTGCTGTTATATTCTGAAATTTCCCTAAAGTTGAATAAGAAACTTTCTCCTCAATTTGTTACATTTTCTGTGTTATTCTTCTTAGGGGTGTTACCCTGTGATTTTCATGGTGCATTATGGATATTTTGTCCACTGTTTGAATATAATTCTGCTGCAGATTTAGTTGCAGAACTATATTAATTAGTGTTTCTTCTCATTAAGTGAAGCTAGTAAAGGTTTTAATGCTTGCTGTTATGACTTAATTTGAGGCTGAAATCTGGGTATAATATGGTGAATTTCTGAACTAATTTCAACAGTCCTATCAAGCTGCCGACTAGGTCTGTCTTGATCTCAAGTTGGCTTTAAGTTTCAACCGTCGAACAATGGTTTGTCGCTGTTTTAGGACGTTAAACTGTTCAGTAACTTCTTCAATGATTTGTTACGGTTACATAGGCCATTTAGCATGTAGTTTTTGTCACCAAAAGGTTAGCACATGCATACCATAAGCAATATAACACACCTAGAGATCTATTAGTGCTGAAATAATTTTGTTCTAAACTCTAAAATACATGAAATGAACATACATGTATTTTGGTCAACATGACCCCCGATAAAACCCCCGGAAACCAGCCATTGAATGTATATATATACGTGCTTCGCTACGTAATACAACAAGGAGGATAAATACAAAGGAACTCCGATACTTTGCAAGCTCAACACAAGCTTTGCAATGGTTCCTTGGGATGTGCGCCTCTAGAAGAGTGCGCCCCCTCCTTCCTTGAATGTGCTTGAAGACCCTTCCACCCTTGCTCTATCTCTTTTTTTATTGAAGAACCCTTTTATGCAAACTTCTCTTTGCTTTCCCTCTCCACAATCCACAAATCAGAAACAAGAAAGATCCACACAAAATGCTACCAGGTATACTTGTGCCCTCCTCCTCAAGTGCACCATCCTCCTAGAAAATACACTCACCACAAATAAATGAGACTCAAACCCCGCCTTGTGCTCTCCATGAACATGTGTGCCCAAGCTTGCCGGGCCGAGTTTCCTTGAATTCTTCACTTCTCTCCTCCTCACCAAACTCTCAAGATGAACAAGTGAACAATTGTTCTCCTGCCTTTTCCCGCCAGTTTTAAAGTCCAGCCTAATGCACGGTTATCATCTCATCTCATCCCAAGTCAATGGTTGAGATCGTCTCAAGTAAATATCAACTCAAACCCACTTTACTTGTTTCCATAGTTTCACTTGGTCATTTTAGGGCTTAATGACTAAATTTCACTTTTGGACTTAAATCTCCTAAGTCAAAGTGGAAATAGAATAAAGTACATGGTACGTGGTACAAAGTACTTCCCAAATGTGTTTAGAAACTCATAAAACAATAAGGGGACCACTTTCCAAGGTACCTAAATCTCAACACCCTCTTACCGAGGAAAGTTCCCCTCACCCTCAATCTCATCCCCTCGGTATGTATGGTTTCTACTAGCAAATACCTAAGTGAGGCTGGTCGCATTCTAATCAATGAGTAGTCCGACATGCATCTTCTCAATCTAGGTGATCTATAGATGGAAGTGTCTCTCCACCTATCCAAGATCACCTAGATCTTGGTATCAAACCAAGATCTCCACCTGTCTCCCACCAAGGATTTCTACCTCTGACATCTCACTAACGGTCACTACTCTTGGCATCTCACCAAGAGTCTCCCCTTGGTATTATCTCACCAAAGTACCGATCTCGACATTCACCATGATCCTCAACTGCCTCGCAGTTTCCACTGGCGGATCCAACTGATCTTCCCATCTCTATAGCTAAGTGAGGTTTGCTCGGTGCCCCCTCAATACCTCTTCATCAATTCTCGATGCAGGAAGCCCCCGCATTCAACCCTCCTGGCTCCTCGGCCAACTCAACTTTAAAGTCACCCGTGGACCGGCCACCCCCGATATGGTTTCCATGAAAACTGAGTCTGAGCGCCCTCTAAATCACTACTATGAGTCGTAAGAGGGTCATCCTCAACTTTGTCTCCCCATATGATGTTGGATGGTGTAACAATGCATGCGTAGTCGCTAATGCACACTCTCTAGCAAACCTGCTTCATCAACTCAAGCTCCTCACTGCCGCCGCCAAACATCAGTTTCTTCGTGGGACATTTTTCCTGCATAGTGACCCATCTCCCACAAGCAAAGCATCTCACTGTGTCTATGTCTCTCTAATCTAATTGGGTTTCTCTCCTCTCGTGAGGCCCCAAACTTGGGACCTCACCCTTCCTCGACGGCTTCATTTGCTCTTTGTTCAAAGAGCAAGATCCTCATCACCCTGCATTGTCTGCTGCTGATGCTGTCCATAAGCCTTTGCCATAAGTCTAGTCTCCTCCTCAACTAAGTCATCCCACATCTTCTCCCATGTGAGCATAACCTCCCTGGCAACAATGCTACGAACGAATGGACCCCATGATTTGGTAAAGATGTTTAAGGATGTCCTCACCATAAAATCTGGGTCCACCAATTTCCAACGCTTCCAAGTCATCTCTAACTGTGTATCTGGGCTAAGGAAAGAAGTGACCGAATTCCATCCTAGAGCATGTATTCCTCGAGTCGCATCATGAAGAACCATCTTCATGTTCTCATTAGAGATCTGATAAAGTTTGCATAGAGATGCCCATATCTCATATGCCCAAGATTTCCTAGTCAAGTGGGGAATAATATGATCCCGCAATGAATGCCATATCGGGTCTCTTTGCCTTGTTGTTCCTCTTCCTAAACTCTCATAACAAGATGGGAGAGCAGAAAGTGTGGGGAACAAGAACAACCGCCTTCAACTATATCCCATAGTTCGCGGTCCCTCTAAGACAAAGACGATCCTAGCCTTCCAAGGCGACTCTATTGATATTCAACCAGCCTATCTCTACACGACCGAGATGCCGACATCACTGCATTTAATTTGATCACCTCACAGCACCCCTGCAGTTGAACGCTACCACTCCTGGCCAACACTGTGTGTGAAAAGAGGCACGAACACCGACTCACTCCTAGTAATATAGGTAAAGAGGTCAGGTAATCAGCCTACTCCTACAATGTAGGTGTGAAAAGAGACTCACAGAATGTCCACAAACTGCTCCACAACTCTCCACAAAATTATACAAACAAGATGCCACTAAACTCAGACAATGGCTGTCCACAAAATCTGCCCAAAAGGTATCTAAAGCAGCCCCTCAATATGCTGTCCAAAACTACTAAAAAATCAACCACCAACCTCTGATACCATGAATATTTTCAAGTCCTATCAAGCATGCATATTGGGTCTGTCTTTGACCACAAAAAAGGCTCTAAGTTTAACTGTCCTCTGAAGTAGTTGCTGCTGTTTTATAACAACAAAATGTTCAATAACTTCTTTGTTGTCTTTTATGGTTACATAGGCCAAATGAGTGCTCTAGCATGTATTTTTGTCACAAAATGTTAGCACATGCATACCATAAGTTATATAACACACCTAGAGATATTAGTGCTGAAATAAATGATGAATTCTAAACTCTAACATACACAAAATGAACATGTGTATTTTTGGTCAACATGACAATGGATAAAACTCTCCTGGGAAAACCAGTTGAGATGAATGTATATATATAATGTGCTTCAAGCATGTAATACAACAAGGAGGATAAATACAACCTCGTACCAGAAGTTCAACACAAGCTCTTTAATGGTTCTCGGGATAAAAGCACCCCTGTAGTGCGCCTCCTTTTCCTTGACTGTAGTTCAAGATTCCTAGCACTTTGCTCGGGTTTCTTTGTTGATTGAAGAACCCTTTCATGCAAACTACCCTTTGTTTTCCCTCTCTACAACCCACAAATTAGAAACAAGAAAGCTCCACACAAAATACTACCAGGTAGACTTGCGCCCTCCTCCTAGCAAATACACTCACCACAAATAAATGAGACTCAAACCCCGCCTGCTCTCCATAGCCTGTGCTCTAGCTTAGTCGAACTCTCCTTTGAATTGTCACTTCTCTACTCCTCACCAAACTCTTGAGGTGAACATGTGAACAATTGAGCTCTCCTTGCCCTCATGCACCCTCCTTAGGGATGCATGAAGAAACCTGTAAGTGGATGGATGAGATCATCTCATCTCATCCTGTGTCATTGAGGACTATCCTATGCAAATATTAACCCAAACCCACTTTTACTTAAGTTTCCATAGCTTCACTTTATATCTCCTAATTCACCCACAAAGTGAACTGAATGTTTGAAGTCAACTACCAAATTTACTTTCAATTTAAACTCCTGGGTCAAAGTGAAATTAGACATAAAGTACACATGTATTGTTGTACAAAGTACTTCCCACATGTATTTAGAAGTTCATAAACACAAGGGAACCACTTTCCAAGGCATCCAAATCTCAACACCAGGAATTTGCCAAGGCACAAAGTTATTATGATAGCCAAGTGGCTGTAGAAAAAAATTGTTACAAATGTTAAAGATTCAACCAAAACAAACAAGTAAACCACCCAAACAAATTAGCCACAATAACAAGTAAAACAATAACCAAGGTTTACAAGAGAATTTTAGTGGAGTAGATTAGAGAGCAATTGAGTGAAGAAAAGATGATTTTGCAGCAGCCCAAATGGCTGTAGTAATAATTTGTAACAGAAAAGAGAATCGCTTCGCTAAACTAGACGCTCTTTAGGGCACAAACAAGTTTATAGCATGAAGAATAATCTAAACTTGGACACTGTGTAATATTCCAATTTCCACGTGGCTACCATTGCAATGATTTTATATATCCAATGCAAACTAGACCAGTGCCTTACCAATTGGGTTAATGGAGTCTCTTGTATAAGAGCCAAGGTTTGTAACTTCAGGGTAAGCCTTTTTACTCTAGAGCAAACAAACTAAAGCAAGGGAAATCTAGAGGGTTTTTATCCTTTTTTACTCCTCCTAACAATCTTTGCAAGAAAAACTTATTCAATGATAAAATGATATCCTCAGTGAGTGGGTGTATGCCTTTATACTCCTCCAAGAGTGTACAAAATTAACCTTGAAACCAAGAAGAAACAACATAATTGCAGAAATTCCTTACCTAGTCCAAGAAATAGCAAGATAAACCCTTATTTACCAAGAATATTCCACCACAATAGAAAGAACAAAGAATCTAAGAGATAGAGCCTAGCTTTCAACCACCAAAAGACAAGTACTAGCATCCAAAAGAGACCAAAAAAGAGATAGTGCACCTTGCCCAAGTAGGGCTTAAAAATTTCAGCCAACAAAATATGTAATTCTCAAGTGAATTATATCTAAAATGAAAGTGACGCAGGGCCTTATTTTATACAAGACCCTAGGAAACCAATTTGTCCACATGCTTAGTGTAAAACACAAATTAGGCAGGCTGACCTCCTCAATTTGCCCCTTTACAAAATATAAATTCAAAATTTACATAAAGAAGAAAGTTCCCAAAACAGATGCTTCATACCCCTAAGGGGTGACGCTTTGGGTATTATCAGCAAGATGTTGAGGTTCTGAGGGAACATTGGCCTCCAAAGGCCATATCTTCATGTGCAAGAGTCTTCCTCCATCACTGCATGTGCCAAGTCATCATCAGTTCATCCAACATCACCTGTTCCCTAGCCTCTGGCATGATGTCATACTCATAGGGAAATGAAGCGGTTCGGCAGCCAAACATTGTTCGCGGGGCCTGCTCTCCTAGGTGTCTTATCATGCCTCCAAAGGAAACGCTCATCATCCAAGTCAGTCCCGCGGAGAGGGTGCATCATCCATCATGTGGGATTTGTTCTCCAAGTGAAGGTCCAAGTGACCTCGTGCCTCCATGATCAAGCCACCGCCAAGCACTTATAGGCGACAAACAAGTAAGTCCTCCATGGGTCCACAAGTCACAATATCATGCCGCTAAGTCATATCCTAGTAAAGAACCACCCAAACATGCATCAAATCCCTTTCAAATAAATAAATGCCTCTAAAAGACCCATGCCAATTTGCCGTGTTCTAGATATGGGAGGGTGTCACAGTGCCCTATTGGGTGAACCACCTCTCAAGTAGGGGATGTCCCCAAGGAGAAACCTTCTAAGTCATGTAGTGAATGTGGGGTGGATGGGGTTAGACTTCTAGGTATGGGTCGTGACAATATGCCTTTATTGTCACTATGGGCACCTTTGTTGAGGATAGCCACATCACTTTTCTCTTGTTTCATGCATATTTCCAAACCTCGAAGCCACTTACTTTGCATGTGTCATCGGTTGAAGACAATAAGGGGCACAAAAGGAAATGCATGTCCCACATATGCTCTACCTTGGTTCCAGTTGAAGACAAATATAAAGTACCAAAAAGAGCCACAGCCCACCAATGTTCTACCTTGAAAGTTTCAAGCATTGATTAATTATTTATTTTATGGGTCCCTTACTTTTGAAGCTGGATCCTGTGGTGAGTTTCTTTATTGCATTTTTCGCTAGGTAACTCCGAGCCTAATGTTCCTTCTTCCTGCATGAAATGAGGCATGGCTGCCCTCTTTGGTCAATTAAATTCAAACCTAAAAAAAATGGGGAAACGTGAGGGGAAGAAGTGATGGGTGCGCTGTTTTAACGTATGATGACCCTTCAAGGAGACCCTTAGTAGCAACCCTTCTCCGAGGGTGGCAAACTTACTAGGAAACCCAAGGACACTAACCAAAGGAAATAGTAAGCATACCCCCAAGCAAACGCTGAAATAAAAAAAAAAAAGGATCCTTTGCAAGTCATGTTCAAATGCTTCCAATATTAGTCGATAATTTACCACACACCGAATCCTATACCTCATGAAGCAAGACCCCATCGTCCTCTCAGGGGCTGCCGGGTGGTGGATGCTTATTTCACCGATTGATGGTAACGCTGTGGTATGATAGGGCCCCTCACACTATCTCCGCCACTGGTACCTATCTCAGAACTTGAGGGTCGCCATCTCCTTAGTTAATGATACATTCAGATATTGTTACATAAGATATGTTTATACAAAAACACCTCAATATCCCTTTCAAGCATCACACTGGCCTAGAACATCGTGTGAGTTGGCAAGTTTGAATATGGAGGGCCTTAATCCAATAACAAAATAATAAGAATGCTCTTCGCAGTTACATTATTTCAACACATCCAACCCTATTAGGTGTGCCAACCTAGACAAGAAATAAAAGACCCAGGTAGAGGGATAAGTCCCGGGGGAAGCAGTGAAAGAAACCCTTCAAGAGTAAGTGTGATAGTGATATGAATTTGGTCTTACTTCATGGCTTATGGTATCATTAAATCCATTTCTATGAGCTCCTTTGTAGAGGGAGTGCTTGCCGCTTGAGATACCCATTCCTCGATACTTTTTGCATTCCAAACCCCTTAATTGCCTTTTGATACCCAGTTATATTTGCAAGTTCTCTTTACAGGTTTCAAGCTTTATTCCTTCATTTTCTTACTGGGACATGGTCCTTTATATTTGTGCATTCATTCACATCAGGACAAGGGGCGATTACCATTAGAGGGGGTAGAGCTTAAGCTGGCCTGTAGCTTTTATGGTGGCTTTTATCATTTATAGCATATACATATATAGCAACTACATCAACCTTTGGGCCTTCAACCCCTTCTTCTCATGAGAGAATGGACCATGACCCATTATCGAAGTTTAGTGCACTATGAGAGGCTCTAGGATGGAAGGTGTTAAGTATGGTGGGGAATGGAATGTTACCCTTGTGAGGGCCCCCCAGTAGTACCCCTTTCCCCTGGGTGGTGACAACACGGGACTAGAGCACAAAAGCTGACCATCAAGGTGAAACAAGGCAACTAACACAACTTCCCAAGCCAGTGATCCATTATTCAACTTCAACCAAATATCCTCATCCACATGCTCAACAAATTAAGCACAACACTTCGCATAAAAGAAGGACTAACATACCTCATGGTGACGCT
The DNA here is from genome assembly GCA_010110895.2 of Picea sitchensis. Classification (NCBI taxonomy): domain Eukaryota; kingdom Viridiplantae; phylum Streptophyta; class Pinopsida; order Pinales; family Pinaceae; genus Picea; species Picea sitchensis. Next base: position 61,220 of record SNQJ01S0110910.1, on the reverse strand, counting down.
GGCTTACCGTCTCCTATACACTGGGTTGCTTGGATGTGATGAGCCTTGGTTGATCTGTAGTTGTAGAGGCAAATGAGGAGGGCCGCTGGGCTGCGATTTGTGGACATGCTGATCATCATCATGGTCAGGATCATTGTCTCCATTGCGGGCCATGAGACATGATCTCCTCTAGTTACCCCTAAGCATGGGGGAGTAACAGGTCCAACAAAATCAATACCTTCCTTATCAAACGGATCCAAAGAGATTTGTGGTTGCAGGGGCATTTCTTCATATCTAGTAGGTTGGCCCATTCTTTGACATGTATCACAATGAGCAACATAATCCTTGGCATTCTTATGAAATGTAGGCCAATAATACCCAATAGATAGAATTTTTTGAGTAGTCTGTTGCAGCAAAATGTCCTCCACAAGGTTCGTCATGGAAAGCCTCCAGGATATCACAAACTTCATCCTCTTTGACATTGCGACGAAGGATTTGATTTGGGCCCGGCTTGAATAGATAATTGTTGATTCATGTAAAAGGAGCACTCTTATGAACAAGTCCACAACATTCCTTGTATGAGAAGTGTCATGGAAACTTTCCAGCCACCACATTGTAATATCCACAAACCATGGTGTGCGAACAGATACAACAAACATATGTTCATTCAGGGAAAGAGTAATCTAGTGGTTCATCCTCCAACTTGCCAGGTACCCTAGACAGAAAATCTCAACAACATTCTCCCGACTAAGCTTATCAAGTATAGTCAAATCAAATTCTTGAAGGAGTAATAATCAACGAATAATTCTACCATTGATTATGTATTTATTCATCAAATATTTAATGGCAGAATAATCAATATGAAAAAACAGAGGATACCTGGTGACTTAATGGTGAAAATTGTTAATAGCATATACAACGACAAGAAACTCTTTTTCAGTGACAATGTAATCTAACTCTGCACTAACGATATTTTTGCTGATATAATAATTAACATATGTCTCTGCAGTATCCTTATGTTTGAGAACTACACCCAAACTTTTATCAGAAGCATCAATATGAGTGTGAAAAGGTAAATTCCAATTAGGACTATTACCCCTCATTTTGCATGAGGCCTATGCTAGTGAAAGTTTTCACTACCCTTGTGATTTTCATCACAAAGATATTTGGATAGCTAGGATGTTCACTTGGTTCCGTGGATTGTTGATGACATGGATGATGATGTGCTAAAGGCTTTGACAATGTATTTCTTTGTATACTTGCTTATCATAGAGATAGCATTACACTTGATCATGTGATGTTCTGATCTCCACTCCTTGCTAGATGATTGGACATGAGGATGTATGGATCCCTTGGTGGAATGCCCTAGCACTTTTGGGCTAAGTAGACATGGTATTGGCATCTCCATTTGGTTGAATTATTCATGACATAGAGCGCTTGGCATGGACTCATTTTTTTACATGTAGTTTGTCACTTGGATGGATGCATATGGTCATGGTTAGGGCTCTTTTTCTCCAACTCCCTAGCTCTTATGGATGATATTCACATGTAGATGGACTACTTGTAGCATAGAGCATGGTATTGCCTTGAGTGCTCCCCTTCTTGGGCCCACATTTGGGGGCATTTGCACATTCATCATTACTTATGCATATTTTAATGAGGTCATTCTTCTCTTTGATGAGTTGATTGGGTTCTTGGTGACTTGGCACATGGTTCATGACATATTTGACTTACTCTTCCTACCTCTTTACATGTCCTCATGCTTTAATTGTCCACACGTGCCATCTTGGAGATTATTTTGCACACATGTTGAGGCATTTTGTTGGATTAAAGGGGGCTGTCCCTTCTTTATGGAGATGGTTGAGTGTTATTGACATTCCACATATTGAGGCCTTGACCTTGGATCTACTTGCTTGATTTGAGGATGACATCCACTATTGGAGGGTTTTACTTGATCATTGCACTCTTTCCCATGCTATTGATGAGGGCGTCCCACATTCGAGAAGATCTAGGAGGTTCCAAACCCTAGATCTAGGGTTGCATTGCATATTTTGAGGGCGTCCTAGCTTCAAGAGCATTTATCTTTTGATAGAGTGCCCATATTTACACTAGATCAATGCCATTAGATGCAAAGTGGCCATGGGATTTCCAAAATGTTGTCATAATAGAAATTCCAACAAAAATTGATGCAGATATGGTGCATGTAAAATCTGTTGGGGGAAAATTCTCGTTGCATTTTGACCACTCGTTTTTGGAACACCCCACCTTTTTTACTTGAGTGCTTTGGTTATTTGGGGAGATCATTATTGATGTATGCCCATGGTGAAGAGCGCCCTAGCTCTTGAGGTGACATGGCCCATATTTTTTATGCATCTATTTGAGTGTTTGTACTTTGATGTTTCACCTTGGAGAGCTACACATCCATTTGGAGGAGATCTAGGAGGTTTCAAACCCTAGTTCTAGGGTTCTCTTGCCTACTTTGAGGAGTTGCTTGTGGATCTATCCACTTGGAGGCCTTTGGAGGTTAGATGTTGCACCTTTGACTCATCTTCTTCCCTTTCTGATGGAGATGTCCCACTCTCTTGAGCCTATTTTGTTGGAGACTTGTACATGTGGCTTGACCACTTCATTATTTTATGTATTGTTGTTTAGTTAGTTGAGGAAATATTTCTTTACTCCTCCCTAGGCTAGATCTAGGGTTTGTTGACTGCCTCTTCAACTAGGGGGTCAACTCCATGTACCATGAAGATATGCATCATTAGATGCAAACATGTCGAAGACTTTTTGGTTCTACAGGGCATTTTTTGCTCCAGCACATAGTTTTGTAAGCGGGATTTCCGCACCCCTGCGCGGGTTTATAATGTAATAGGTCTACATGGATCATGGTTCGGTCAGTTGCCTTAGGGTTTCTTCATTAGGAGAGTTCCTTTCACTGAGTGTTTTTTATCCTCAAGAGGTTAATGTGGCCTAACCAACCGGGTTAATCTCCCTTGAGTTTTTCACTCCCACCCAATAAATCCTCCAAAGTGGTGAAAGGCATTCTAATGAAGTCATTCCTAGGTAGCTAGTGTTTAGGAATGATGTAAATGACCATGTAAAACAACACACGAAATTTCGCGGAATTCCGTCAAGTATAGCCAGGTTTTTTTTAAGGTTCGAAATTAATTAATTCTAGATAATTAATGTAAAACTTAGGTCCCGGGATTTTTGATAGGGGTATTTGTACTCAAAAGAAAGCTAATGAGACCAAATAAACCCATGGACCAAGTTTCAACTCAGTCGGACATGTTTGGCTAGGTTTTTTGTCCACTTAGGAGTTTTTTTGGAAAAATGGCGGTTTTAATTGCCAAACCCAGAACATGGGAAAATGTAAATTTTGTAATAATGGAACAAATCAAGTGAAGTAAGTGGCATTAATGAAGAGATGGACCCCACCTACCTTTCCTAACCCATCCTAACCCTTTACCTAGGGTTTTTATTCAAAAAATTATAAATACATGTAAGAAAATAAGACTACAACCATTCAATCAAGAAGTTTTGCAGAAAAATACTTACAATTCATCAAGAAATAATCATGCAAACCCTAGTTGTAACACCTTCCTTCAAGAAAAACACCATAGAATGCGAAAAATCTTTTCCTTCAACAAGTGCGCCTTCCTTAGATCAACCAATAACCCAAATAGGGTGCTAAAAATCAGACCTCACTATGAGTAAGTTGTTATGATAAAATGAGGATCAAAATCCTCAATATATACTGTATCAATGACCTAAATTTACTCTTTAGGTCATAAAAAGGCCGACAAGGCCATAATGTCAAAATCATACTGTTTTAACATTAAATGCTAAGTAAAAACCCTAATTAAGTAGAAAAGAGAGTAAAATCCCCTTCAAGGGAGGCGCTATCCCTTTCTAGGGCAAATGAGACATCCAGGAGCAAAAGGTTAGCCCCCCAGGGGCCTCTCCAACATGCCACATGTGCCACTGCTGCCCAGCCTGTTTTCAAAAGCATCCATGAGGTTGGATGATGTCATGGTGAAGATGGGGACGTCCTAAGCCTTCCAAGGTTAGTGTTCCACTGCAAAGGGGTCATTCCCCCTAGGTCTAGTCCTGCCGGAGTGTCTCTGGTGGAACGTCCTCTTCCTCTCAGGTG
>SNQJ01S0110910.1:35378-51569 GCA_010110895.2 Picea sitchensis | reverse complement strand
AAAAAAAAAATTAAAAAGGAATAGGTAGCAGAGTTCTTATATGAAGACATTTTTACCAGGTTTGGGGTGCCTAGGAAATTTTATCAGATCAGGAAGCTCAAATCATCTCTAAACTGATTGCAAATCTCATGGCCCTTTATAAGATAAAGCACCAAAAATCTCCTGCATACCATCCCCAAGCTAATGGACAGGTTGAAGTCACCAATAGGAAGATAGAGAATATTCTAACTAAAACAATACAGTTCCATCGTAAAGGTTGGGCTAATCGACTTCCTGAAGCTATTTGGGCTTATCAAACAAGTTGGAAAACTACTACAGGTTGCACTCCCTATGAATTAGTATATGGAAAGATAGTGCTTTCACCAATCAAGACCAAAATTAAAACTCTTTGAATAGTTGTTGAATTGGGGATGAACATTTCAGTTTCATAGCAAGAACGTTTAACACAACTAAACATGTTAGATGAGTTTCATCAACAAGCTTGCAGCATACTGAAACTCTATAGCAACAACAAACTTGTTGGCATGATCACCTTATCAAGAACAAATCCTTTCAGCCAGGTGACTGGGCATTACTTTATGACTCCAGATTTCAAGATTTCAAGGGCAAACTTTGTGCATGGTGGTTGGGACCTTATGAGATTGAAGAAGTTTTCAGCCATGGAGCTGTTAAGCTACAGCCATGGAGCTATTAAGCTACAGGCCATTGACAATGACAAGATTCCTCTTCTTGTCAATAGCCACCATCTCAAGTTGTACAAAAAGCCCAAATCTAAGGATGAATTAAACTAATTGAAATTGGAAAGCTAGACTAGAACAGGAGAATTACTCTACAAAATCAACAAAATAATAATCCCACATCCCTACTCTACCCTAACTACATTAGCATATCCAAAATCATGTGTAATCATAGTGGCAATGTAGCCATCAAAGGATACTCCTATTTTTGACAATTTTAGTGTCAATCATGGGCATGTGAGACTGGTATATTGTAACATGTCAAATAGAAAAGATTAAAGCATTATAACTTCCATTCAATGCAAGAAGCACAAGATACTTACCATTATGAGAGAAACATTTATGAGGGTACCAACCATATGTTGGAAAGAGTTCAGCAAGTTCATGAAAAGCTAGACACTCTTTTGTCTTGCACCATAAAGGAAAGGACATAGTCATTAATAGATAGAACTAATACTAAACCCATTTGCATTCTTTAGCCTATGCCTTGAACCCAAAGTGATGAGGCATTTTTGGCTAAATTTGAGGGTAAGAGGAGGGACCCAAACAAAGATGGGGAGGTGCTCAATGGTTTTAGAGCATCTTTTTCTAAGAGTTGCCGTGATCTGGTGGAGTTCAAGGAGCTAAAGAACCATTTTATTTCATTCATCACAAGATGTGGTCGATTTGGAATTGCAAATACACTTGCATCATGATAGGGGCACTATGAAACCTCTTGCATGGTGGTCATATTATGGTGCCCATGCCCCAGAATTGCAAACCCTTGCATCTAGAGTTCTTTCACAAGTTTGCATCTCTTTAGTAGTAGAAAGACACTGGAACTATTATGGTTTATCCATTTGGTCAAGAGAAATAGAGTTTGATCAAGAAAGGAAGAAGATCTTGTCTACATTCACTCAAATCTTTGCCTTATCTCTCAATAAAAAGAGGATGATAACAAGGGCCTTTTAAAGTTGTGGGATGTGAATCCCAAAGATGTGGACTTGGATGCCCCCGAATGCTACATGGCTAACCTCTCCTTGGGCTCTTCTTCCAATGAACCTTTTCGTGTTGGGGATGAGACATCCACTCCTAGATCTAGGTTGGTTATGGGTGGTTCTTCTACTTCTATGGTTGGTGGGAATAATGGCCCTACATCTACTTCTAGCCATTGTGCTTCTTATGATCAATTGGGTTGATTAGCTGATGTTCCATTGGAGGATGTCAAGGGTGAAGACTATCCGTCAAAGTAGACTAGATTTTCATGTTTCTCTATTTAGGGCTCTTGGAGCTTTCCAAATAAGCTCACTTATTGTAATTCTGACATATCATTTTAATGTATTAATATATGGAATGAAGGATCTGCTATGATGTAATTCTGATTTCGACATTTATGATATTGTAGCACGTATGAATTTTGCTAACAAGATAGAAATCTAAAATTCTGATTATGTGTGATGTTAGATGACATTGATCATTGATGTATAATTTTGTTTCCTGAAATCTGAAATTCAAATATGTATGATGTCATTGTTGCATGTATGATGTAGAAATCTAAAATTTTGATTTTGTATGATGTTAGAATCTAGATTTCTGACTTCCTCTAACATTTTTTCGTATTATTTTTGTTTTTTTCATATAAATATATATTTGTAAGAAAATTAGTGTGACAATTCCCCGATTTATAAATTCAGGATGGCTGCCACAACCACACCAGAATCTTCTGCAAATTCAAATACGCACCCATGGCCCATGTGACCTGAAATATATCATTCTTCTCAATGTTGTGCTCGCTACATTACTACAACAGCACTAGCCATTCCCTCTTTGTTGCTTTACCTATCCCCAACTTTTATAGTGCTCAAAGTAATGAATACGTGCATAGTTTTGAAAAGAACAAATCCAAAGTCAAGGGGTTTGGAATTCAGTATCACGAAAAATCAATTGGACGGGCACCTATATCCTCATCAAAGGAAAATTTGGACATGTAAAGTATGGCCCATCTGAACTTCCCGACTTCATTGGTGCTTTCCTCCCAAACTTGATTGACTCTGATAACAATACACAAAAGGGTTGGCTGTTCACGTTCTTCCCGTCCCTTGGGGTGTTGCTGGTCTTAAGGGATCCTGCTGCATTTCCGCGCAGTTAAAACCTACTCGACTTATTCTTAATAAAAGAGATAAATTAAAGATTCTCATAATCAAGGTCAATAATTCAAGTTGTTTGTTAAGACTTCCTACCCATCCTTGCCACTGTAAAGCAACGAAAAAATTATAACATTAATTACATTCTTAAACTACACATTTAAGGTCGGAAGCTTAGTGGGTGGCATTTCTCCATCCAATTAGATTTGAACACTGATACCCTTAAAACTGCATCTTTTTATCATAGAAAAGGTTGCCAATCTCCTGTCAAGTGGAATACAGGGGAAATTTTTTACCTTTGGAACAAAGAGCAACATAAGAACAAATCCATAAGTTTTACAACCCGTATTTCCTTCATCCAAAATACTTCAAACTTTGAAGGGTGACAATGTGACTTCCCAAATGACCGGTTGTAGAATCTTATCACGAATCTTTTTATATTGAAGCCGTGTTACAATTTATGAGTCTCCCAGACGTTTCGGGTATCACCTACTCCCATCATCAGGGAGTGAACGCATGTATAAAGGAGTGAACGATGCAGCGAATTAAATAGGCTAAGGAATTGCTCTTTAACTGAATGCAAATGTAGATATCTACATTTCAAAAGAAAAGCGGAATGAGTATAAACCCGTCAATCTTATAATGCCTACTCCTAATTCTAAAGGTATTTGAAGTTTGCCCCTGTTTTTTGTTTTACAAATTACGGGCTTGTATTAAACACTTCTTATCTTTGTGAGGGTCATTCCCGGCTCTTAAATGTGACCCTTTATTAGAATTCCAATGTAGAAGGAATCCTTACCTGCACACCCACTACACACTACAGTCTACACTACTAACAAGGGATTGCGCCCAGATAAAAAGGTAGATGGACCTCAACAAAATAGGCAGCTTAGATTGCCATTGTTCTCATTTTTCTCCATATTTCCATATCAGCTAAAAAGGCCAAATTCAGGAGAAAGAGGAGCATTCTCATTTTGTTAACCCTTGTCTTATTACAAATATTTGTTATTTTGGACCTAATAAATGTTAGAATTTATCTATAATCAGCTTAGATGCACCTTAATTATGCATCTATTAAGCATTGTGAGGGATCAAGGCACAAACTTCTAGGTGCTTAAAAAATAGGAGTTAAGATGGATATACACTTGTTTATTTTATTATTATATTCTTTTTTTCCAGGGGTTTCTTGCTAGCATTGATTTAAGTTTTTAACTAAAGGCAGACTTGGGGAGGGCAAAGAAAAAGAATCTCTTTGAAGGTCAGTCTCCCTGTCTCTAACTGCCCACCTCTGTTTTATACATATTTAAAGGATATGGCGATGAAAATTTGGCAAAGGGCTTAGCTAAAACTTTTATTGTTGTGGTGGCTTTTTTGTTTTCTTTTTTATTATTATGGTCTGATTTTCTTTTATTGTTGTGGTGGCTTTTTTTTTTTTTTTTTNCTGATTTTTTCACTCTTAGGTTCCAGACCTCACTTTTTCTTTCATTTGGTTCTAGCATCAAGTTACATCATGCATTTCACCCATATAGACTGTAGAGAGCACTCACTTCTCTTGATACAGTTAACATAAATTAAACCAACTAAACCCACCCTGTTAAATGGATTGCACTTGTTGTTTTTTCTCATGGGCAGCAGCAAGAACACCTCAAATTAGCTGTTTGCAACTGATTTATCTACTATGTCTTACAAGTATTGTCTCCATTCATATTTTATGTGCAACATTTTTCTAATTTGCAACAGGGAGCAAGGAACACTGTTATCTTTACTCTTCTTATTTTGCTTATATGTTTTAATATGCTGTTTTTAACCCTTATTTCTTACATTGAACATATTGTTTTTGATCTGGCTCTAATACCAATTCATACAAGCACACGGCAGAAGCATGAGAAAGGGAGAGAAAGTGAATGTTTCTTCAAAACAGTGACTTTATAACTGTGTGAAAACCTAGATGTGTCTCATCAGCTTTTTTATTTTGATAGCTTTTGAGCAGGACTAAAATCATATTTTGTAGTGCGGCAGCCAAACTCTTCCACATCTTCAAAACTTAGCAAAACTTTTTCTATTATTTTACAAGTAATGATCTGCCCCTTGTTAAGAATCCCCACTGAGTAGCCCAATACCCCAAATTTATGGGGGGCTTGGTAAGCATAAATACCAACGGTTGAATATTGTTATGATATTTTTTATCCAAAACATAAAGGAGTGGGCTAACTAGGGAGTAATTTTTCCTCCTGATTTATTTTTTCGGCAGGTTTTTTGGCGGTCTGCTTTTAAGTTTCTGGGCAATCCAGAACTCTGATCGATTTTCTGAGCATCTGGATTGGTTTAAAAGGAGGCAAAACGCTTGAGGGTAAGGTTCTGAAATACATGAAACTTTGATCTGAAACTCAGACTACCCCTGAAAATTTGACCAGATTCAAACTAGTTTTTTACCTAAAAAACAAAATTCCAAAAAGAAGATTGCTCCCTGGTTAGCTTACTCCAAACATAAATCTTACAATGTGAGCAAGCCGTTAAGAAGCGCCATGAGTGCTGCCACAGTTCACATCGCAGCACACACTTAATTGGCCTCCGAATGACGAGTTTCCTGCATTGGCCCCGGCACCCTCAAAAGCCTAGAAACCACAGCAGCAAAAAAATGATGATGGGAAATTAATGCTCCAGAGCATGAACCGCAGATTGAAGGCTAGGGAGGTCCGCAATATAATGACAAAGATTATTCTCTGCTATTAGATTGGTTGGTTCTGCTATTTCACGGATGATATTTAGTGTAAACTAATGTTGATTACTGCCCTAACTTGGTAGGAACATCAAGTGATCCCTAACTTGGTAGGAACATCAAGTGAAACACGCAACATATAGATAATCAACCCAGACATCGACCCAATACTTCAATCCTTTTGCATACTGCAGAATAAACTTAAGTTAACTTCATGAAATTTTATTTTTATGATGTCGATGTTAAATTCTGTCATGGTTGTCATGGTGGTTTTAAATTTTGGGCCATCACATTTGAATCCATCCGCGTACCAAGTGGCCCTATGATACTTTTCATTTGGATCTAACAGTTATTTTAGTTATGACAGTCTCACTGCCCTTTTAGTGGCCTCAAGTTAGTGCTAGTGGTGGCTGACCTCGCAGTTTTTTTTTCAAATGAATGCCGAAAATGATGGCATGTACATATTAATATTTAAAAAGGAAGCATTTAAACAAACAAAAAAGCACGAGTACCTTCTTGTTCAGTAGGAGCTGGCGTTTGATCTTCCACTCTTCTTCAGCTATTGAGCAAAAACAGGACACCTTAAAGATTTTCCTATTAATATATCACAAACCCAATTCCAATGAACCAAAAAGTTAAAACTGTTCAAATTGAAACGCAAAACGGTTTGTTGACAAAACTGGGCTGACTCACCTGGAGATTTTGCTGTCTTCGTTGCTGCAGAGATGACTGTGGACAAGTGGCCACTTCTTCTTTTCACAGTAAAACATAACCCACTAGTGTAAAATGCACTGGAGGCATTTTTTGAAGCCACATACGGCTTTGAGATTGAGAAATGGTATTGAGAGGGTAGGAAAAGACATGGCTGACACAGTGCAGTAGTAACCATGACTAGATCAATCTGAATAAACGTGAGACTCTGCCTGTCATAAACAAGGTTGAGCTGGGTTCGCTTAAATTAAATAGCTTATGAGAATGGATTTCTACTGGGCCCACCGTGACTACTCATGCACATCCGCATGGATAGCGTTAGCATGCCACGAGTACGTAGATAGATGGTGGAAACTATCTGGAGGATATGAATATGAATGTAAGGATATGAATAGTAGAGTAAAAACAACGATAGGTTGAACTGCTTTTCATACAAGCAGGGACTAATATACTCTTGGGTTTAGGTTATTTCATGTTTTATTAGTGGCTAGAAATTTTTGAAATATATATTAATTTTTAAAAAATTAAATAAATAATTTATTTTTCCTTCATTCAATTTAAATTTAAATGATGATTAATTTTTTATGCCCATAGTTTAAATATTTTATGTTTTAATTTGTTTTGGTTTTTTTTGATATTATTTGATTAATTTTCCTTGAAATTTGGTGAGAAATTGGGGACTTACAGATATCAATGGTTAGCTTCAATTATGTATTCAGAAATGCAATATAAACTATAGCAAATTGAGATTTTTCCCAAATTTATATTATCAAATTCCAATTAAAAAATACCAAAACATAAAAATTTAAACAACACCAATTTTTATAAATAAAATTAATTAATTTAATAATAAATCATTTTTGTTATGAATAAAATAAATAAAATTAAAATTTCATTTCTTATTTATGTTGTGACTTCCTTTGTCCCTCTTTCAAAGCTAACTTTGATTCCGTTAACATTTTCAACTTATTTAATTCATGCATAATTATACAAAACTTATTTAATTCATGTATAATTATAAAAAATTAACTTTTTTCAACTTATTTAATTTATGTATAATTATACAAAACTTATTTAATTTATGTATAATTATAAAAAAAAAAAATTAACTTAAAATTGTCTTATTAACATTTTCACCTTATTTAATTCATATATAACTATACAAAATATTTTCAACTTATTTAATTTATACATAATTATAAAAACCTTATTTAATATATATATAATTATAAAAAAGTTTTTGTCTTATTATTTTGGAATTCATGAGTAATGTTAAAAAGGCCTCTAGAGCCTCATTGTAATGATTATGCTCAGATGGATGTGCATAGCAGCTACATCTCTTCTCAGAGATAGCTACCACCATTCGAGCAAGTGTTCCAGTTCTACAATTTTACAGTTCCAGCCTATTTCATTTATTCAATAGAAGATATTTTTCACTGGATATCTGTGTTGTTCTTCATATCTATGTGTTTATTGTATTTAGTTTGTTAATCAGTTCGTTCCGCTCCTAAATCTGAATCAATGGTATCAGAGCGGTATGTTCTTCATTTATTTTTCTTCGTGCATGTCCCCAACAAGATCTAGGTACAAGAAGTTGGGACTCAAACCAATCGATTCGTTGCAAGATCGGTCACGTCGAGCCTGACAACAACCCATGGGAGATGAAAAGAAAGATGATGGAGCAGGAGATCCTTTTAAAATGTTGCTCGAGGAAGCCCTTGCACGACAAAGGAACGAAATGATGGACAACTTTGCGCAGATCTTTCGACGGCTGACCATAAGAGAAGCATCTTCATCAAGCGACCATGAAACCCCCTTCAAGGTATAGGTAAATTTTGATATTCCATTATTTGAAGCATTGATAGATGCAAATGTTGTAGATAAATGGTTGAATCTTCTTGAAGGGCATTTTTCAGTCCACAATTTTTCTGATAGGGAAAAGATTACTTTTGCACTCCTCAAGGTCGTCCCCCATGTTAAGGATTGGTGGGACACTTACTCTGAGAAAAGGGCCATAGAGGAATCTGCAATATTTGTGGTTTCCCCTACATGGGATTCCTTCTGGAATTCCATTAAAGAACAATACTACCATGTTGGAAGCTACGAAGACCAGTACACCAGATGGACCACCCTGTGTCAAGAAAGGGACCAGACAGTACCAGATTTCACCAATATTTTCCATACCATGCGCACCAAGTTGGGTATCAAAAACTCTGAGTGACATTTGGTGCTCAAATACTGCGACAACTTGCATAGATACATTCAAACAAAAATGGAGTTTCTGGAAATTGCCTCAATGGGTATGACTTATAGATATGTTTTCAAGATCGAGCAGAAATTTAAGCAAAAGAGGCGAGAGTTTGGATCTGCAAACTCCTCGCAGCCGAAGCAGGGCAAAGGTGGCCCCAACCCACATAGAAAGGGACAGAGCAAAGATGGCCACTTTCAGGACAACCAATCCAAGCCGCAACACAAGAAGGGTAACGAGAAGACGAAGAAGGACACATGAAAATGGTGTGAATACCATAAATTCCCTTGGAACAACACTAAAGAATTCCTCTCCAAGCAGTCACTCATGGCCAAGTTGAAGTCTTTCGAGTCAGAGGTCGATTCTAATTCTAAATCAAATCCAGAAGGAGGGAAGCAGATTATCGATGTTGAACCTAGTGCCACTATCACTACAACCAAAGTCCAGCCAAGCGAACCAGAAGAACCAGAGGAAGGGGAATGCCTCTTTCACTCATAGATGTGGGTAAAGGGGGCTTCGCTTCCTTTCATTGTCGATAGCGGTAGTTAGAAGAACCTAATCTCAGTAGAGGTCATCAAGTGGTTGGACCTGTCGATAACACTGCACCTGCAACCCTACACCATCGGTTGGCTTCGCCAAGGAAGAGATCTATGTGTCAGCCAATAGTGTCGTCTTCCCTACGACATCAAGCCTTTCAAAGATGAGGTATTATGTGATATTTCTTCCCTTGAAGTTTGTGATGTTATTTTAGGACAACCATATTTGTGGAAGTGTGATGTTGTGTATGAGTCTAGACCCCGCAGTGTTATTATTACTTCGGGTAGACAATTGTATAGGATACCAGAGGTCGTGTCTCCTACCGCTTTTTCTTTAATCTCTACTAAGCAATGTAGTAAGGTCATTTCACAGACCGGGAAGTTCATATTCTTCGTGATCCATGCTCATGGTAAGAAGAATGTCGTCGCCATAGCCATGGCCTCTACACAGAGCCTCTCTTTGCAGCAGAAGCAAGTGGACGGGATCGTGGAAGAGTACAGAGACATCTTCTCCTCACCCACCGGGGTATCGATGCACTGTCAAGTCAAGCATCCAATTGTTCTAACCCCCAGTGCACCTCTGCCTAATGGACCAGTTTATCGTCGCTCGCTGATGGAAAATGACGAAATCAAGCGTCAGATCTAAGATCTTCTTCAAAAGGGAAACATCAGACCCAACTCCTCCCCTCGCGGAAGCCTGATTGTACTGGTGCAGAAGAAGGACGAGACCCGGTGACTCTGCATTGATTACAGAGCATTAAACAAAATCACAGTTAGAAACCGATACCCAATTCCCAGGATTGATGACCTTCTTGACTAACTCAAGGGGGAAAAGTTCTTCAGCGAGATTGACCTAAAGTCTGGCTACCACCAAGTTCCTATCAAACCAACTGATGTCTGGAAGACAACTTTCAAATCTAAAGAAGGTCTCTTCGAATGGTTGGTCATGCCCTTGGCCTAACAAATGCACCAACCACTTTCATGAGGTTGATGGATGATGTATTGAGACCCTTCACCAACTCTTTTGTGGTGGTATATTTAGATGACATCCTCATCTTCAACAGAACTTGGGAGGAGCACATGCGACATATTCAACAGGTTTTGAGCACTCTGTGGCAACACAAGCTATATGCAAACTTGGAAAAATGTTCCTTTGGCATGAAAAGGGTCCAATACTTGGGCTACATTGTTGATGAGTATGGGGTACATGTTGATCCCGCTAAGATCCAAGTCATCTGTGACTGGCCAGCCCCGACCACACTAACCGAGCTTCGGAGCTTCTTGGGACTGGCTAACTTCTACCGAAGATTCGTGTTGGGATTCTCCCATATTGCATGGGCCCTCGGCCACATGACCAAGGGCGGTGGCAAGGAAAAGTTTGTGTGGGGGAAGGAACAACAACAAGTATTTGATGATCTAAAGCATTGCTTGTGCTCAGATCCAATACTCTCCTTGCTCGAATGCAACAACTATTCGATATTGAGACAAATGCATCTGACTATGTTGTAGGCACAGTTCTCACTCAGCACAGTCATCTGGTGGCATACCATAGTGAGACACTATTAGATACTTTCTAGAAATACCCCACCTATGACAAGGAAATGTATTCCATTGTACAAGCATGTCGTCAATGGAAACATTACATTATGGGAAAGGAGACGATCATCCACACTGATCACAAACCTCTGTAATTCATACAGACACAAGGGAAGTTGCAGAACGACTGCCATCAAAAGTGGTTCACCTACCTGCAACAATTCCATCTCAACATCAAGTATAAGACAGGGAGCACAAATCGCGTCATTGACTACCTCAGTCGACCTCTCGTGGTTGCACTCACCACTGTGCTCCATTCCTATGGACATGAGGCATCTGAGTGGCCCCAACTTTATTAGCAAGATCCAGACTTCGCCACCACCTATCAGCTCTTGGGTACAAGCGCGATTGTCACCGATTTTCACATTCAGGACAGTTTGTTATGCCATCTAGGCCATCTTTGTGTTCATGCAAGCGAGCATGCAAAGATGATTTGGGAAGCCCATTACAGTCGAATGGAAAGACATTTTGGCATGGAGAAAATTGTGGTCATTCTCTAGAAACATTTTTTATTGGCCAAAACTTCGACAGGACGTCAGCAAGTATATCAGATCTTGCACTGCGTGCCATTTCCAAGCCATCCATCAAGAAGCAAGGATTATACACCCCTCTTCCTACCCCAAGAATCCTTGGGAATCCATCTCGATGGATTACATGTCTAGGCCTTTCGTCCACCAAGCAAGGTAATGATTGTGTATTTGCAGTCATTGATCGGTTTTCGAAGATGGCCATCCTCACAACCTGCAAGGAGAACATCACAGTGACAAATACTACCAAGCTCTTCTTAGAATGAGTGTGGGTCCATTTTGGGATACAACAGGTTCCTCGACACATTTTGGTCGAGTCTCTGGTCACTGTTGGACACCAAGCTCACTAAATCCACTGCTTTCCACCCCCAAACAGACAGCCAAACAAAGGGCGTCAATCAGATGATTAAGCACAACCTGTGCATGTACAACTCTAAGCATCTGCATACATGAGATGAGAGTCTCCCCTATGTTCAACACAGTTACAACAGGGCTCTCCATAGCTCCACCGGCCATAGCCCATTTCAGGTGGGATTGGGATTCCAACTCTTGGGTCCCATTGATGTTTCACTACCTCTGGCAACCACACAGACAGATTGTTCCCATGTTCAATTTGAGATCGACAAAGCCACCATATTCATTGAGCGGATTCAGCACATCCGCCAATAGGTCCATGAGATTTTACAGAAATCCAATGTTAAGTACAAGCAACGCCATGATCAACACAGGGTACCGCACCAGTTTCAGGTTGGAGACAAGGTCTGGTTACATTTGTAGAAGGAGCGTCTTACAAGGCCCCATCGGAAGCTCCACTCACTTCACTATGGGCCTTACACCATCACCAATGTTGTGGGTAGCAATGCTTTTGAGCTCAACACTACACCCTTCCTTGGCTTGCACCCAGTGTTCAATGTGGACCTCCTTCGACCATTTTCCACCATTATTGGACACCTCAGAGATCGTAGAACAATTGACACCAACAGAGCTCAACCTAGACTGCATGGAACAAGCATCCACTGATTAGATAGTGGACACATAGGTAAAGGGAACTCACCAGCAGAGGATCCATCTTTATCGGGTTGTCAAGGCAGGGTAGCTCCTCCACCAAGGAAAGTGGCTCACCTGGGGCCAAATTCAAAAGAAGTTTCCTCACCTGATGGGGGAACTCAACACAATGCAGATCATTGCTTCCTAAGGAGGGAGGATTGATCCAAGTGGATATTGGTGGCCACCTACTTATTCCAACTAGCTCATCTTGACAGTTTTTAGTTCAACACGTTCTTCTATACTTCTTTGTAATTGTGGATTCTACACTTTTGGGGCTGTCTGAAGCCCTACAMATCTTCCAGGTGGATACTGGTGGCCTCCCACTTAATCCAACTGGCTTATTTTGTATGTTTTCATGTCAACACATCTTGTTGTACTTCTAGGGCCATTTTGGGGTCCTAAATAGTGTTTTTTTGGCTCGCCACAATTAAAAAAATACGCAGAGTCGGAGTTTGATGGCATAATGTGTAGTTGTCGAAAATACCTTTCCAACGGGCTATCACGCGCCTAAAACAAAGGTCGTATGAAAAATTTATGACCCCGGGAAGTTGAGGTACCAACTTACACATAGGGGCCCACATAACTTTTGGCATTTCATCTCCTAGGGTTAGGTTTTTGGATGTCTAGGGTTTTGGTATTCATGAGTAATGTCAAAAAGGCCTATGTAGCCTAATTGTAATGATTTTTCTCAGACAGATGCGTGTAGCAGCCACATCTCTTCTCATAGATAGTTACCACCATTCGAGCAAGTGTTTCAATTCTGCAGTTTTACAGTTTCAGAATTTCATTTATTCAATAGAAGGTATTGTGCAGTGGATATCTGTGTTGTTCTTCATATCTCTTTGTTTATTGTATTCAATTTGTTAATCAGTTCGTTCGACTCCTAAATCTAGATCAAAGGGGGAAGTAACAATCTCAAGTGCAAAAGCTTTGGAAGAAAAGAAAAAATGGTGAATTCAAAAGAAGTCCAAAATATAGTGAATTAAGGCACAAGGGAGAAGTTATATGAAGGAAATGTATTAGGATTCCCGAAAGGCCATAACTCCAAGGAACCAAAGGAGATGGGAATGAGAAATTTTGAACCAAAACTGACCACAATTCTAAGGGCACCACCTAATGCATAACATATCACATCTCCAAGTATGTTCATAACCTTTTCTTCATGTTCTATAAGTTCTAATATGGAACCCCAAAATATAATTCAAGAACACGAGCCATATTTGGGAACATATAAGAATAAGTCTTCCGAGGAATGTAAGCATGGAAATAAAGGGAGAGAGATTATTGGCCAACCTACACTTGCCTTGGAAGATTCTAGGGGGGTGGTCCCATGGGTTAGGGAGCCAGAAAGAGAAATGACCAACGAAGAGAACCTTGGGGTAGTTCTTCATAACCCTCCTACTTCTGAGGAAACTCCCATAATATTTGACCACCCTAGATACCTACCAAGTTCCAAGAAAAGTTGTATGGATCTGAACAAAAATGGAATTAAAGGAGGGATAAGTTTGGACTTGGCATAGAAAGGATTAAACGTAAGTAGGGGAATAAAATTTCGGCTATCCCTATCCCAAAACAAATCCAAAAGAGAAATACAACTAGGGAAGCAACAAAATTTAAAAGGGCCCCTTAGAGAAAGACATTCCTTGTTGGAACATCAAGCATTGATGGTTCATCACACATCTTCTGGGTTTAGTCAATCGAGAGGTACATCTGGACATAGTCAGTCAGGCGATCGACCAGCACACCACACCAGTCAGTCGAGAAGTCGATGTGCCTATCGGTCGAACATTCGACCAACAGTCAAAGACAGTTGGCAGTGGATCGACCAGCCCTGCAATCGAATACGAGTTGGACAGACAGTCGGTCGGGTCAAGTCCCATCAAGCAGACTCGACAGATTGGATTATGTGGAATCAACTCTAACCACCGACGGTTGTATGTGGACAAGATCTTCCAGGTTTTGTGGGGGTCGGTTAGATATTGAGTCTATAAAATAAGACCCCTTAGGTCATTATCATATGCCAAATGTGAAGTATTTTTTAGATTGTACCATAGATCATGCGAATTAAGGTGTGAAATATGCACTGTGATTTTCTGATCACAGTACTATGTGCTTAAGTGTTGTAATGGTGTCTTTAAACGCCACCTCTATTCTTCGAAATTGTTTGTCCCTCTTCGGTTGTCTGCAGTACAGTGTTATTTGTTTCATATTGTGTTCCATTTGATTCCCCAACATGGTATCCGAGCTGATGGTTTGAAAACCTCAACCTGTTATCTGCAAACCTTACTGAGTCAGATCTGTTGTGTGATTGACTCTGGGTCGATGGTTTGTTGATTGGAACTTATTGAAACCAAAACTAGTCTGCCTAGATATCGAAGATCTATCCTATTGTTCTGAGCAGATCAAATTATGTTGTATGGGCTCCAGATATGGAAAATTTGTTGAAAAGTAAGGAATTGTGGTAGTATACCAAGGTCGCAATCCCAGATCCAACAGATGCTTCGAAATTTTTTCCCATTGATGGAAATAAGGATGAGGTTGTAGGGGTCATCACGACCTACATCTCACGAGAAATATGTTTTCATATCAGTGGACTTAATTGTCCACATCTGCTCTGGAAGAAGCTGAAGACCTTGTTCGACTGAGTCAACGAAATCCACATCATACAGTTGGAGAAAGAGTCGATCTCTCTCAATCCTCATTCCTTTGAAAGAATGGAGGACTATTTAGTGCATGTTAAAGAACTCCAACTGAAGTTGAGCGAATGTGGAGAAAACTATAAGAAGAAGGATGGACAACGCATTGACTTGGTCTTGATAAATTTGAGAACACCATTTGATGTCTTCGTATCGACCTTCCGCACCAACTGGCATGCACACAAGCAAGATGGTAAGGAATACTCCTTTAAAGTTTTTTGTGAACTTTTGGTTATTGATCCGCATAGATTGCTTGAAGAAGACAAGCTTGGTGGTAAGCAACATGACCACTTGCTCAAGGGTAAAGGAAAGATGGATTCTAGGAATAGAGTGTAGATTGATGCTTTTGCACAGAAACCTGCATACACTGATCAGGGACCCCAGAGACAACCAAAATGAAATCAAAAGACGAAAACATGTTGGTACTGTGGAAAGACTAGACATATTGAGAAGAAATGCTTCAAGAAGCGAGACGATTTAGAGGAGAAGGTTAAGATGATTGAAGGAGATGCGTCGATTGTTCACCAACCCGTTGATAAATTCACCTTCCAAGTCAATACTTATAAGGCCTTGATGTCTCATACTGTGCAAAATGAATGGGTTGTCGACTCTAGGTGCACTCATCATATGGAAAAGATGCCACTTTATTCATGAGACTGAATAAATTCGCAGAAAGTATAATCTATGTTGTTGATGATTTTGCTTTGAATGTTGTTGGTCAGGGTGATGTAGCTTGTCGACATGGTAAAATTGTTGACGTCTATCATGTACCAAATCTAAGTTTCAAGTAGTTGTCTATTTCTCGGTTGAATTAGACCGGTAATATTGTGGAATTATGGCCAGATCGGTTCTATGTTAGATATTTGAAGAAAGGGAAGTCAATTGTTGCTAGCGAGATTTTGGACCCGATGGATAACTTATACAAGTTCCATGACTTGACTTGACTTGAATCTAAACCGACTACTCTTATTTCTCACACTGATGAGAGAAGTCAAATTTGGCATGAACAAATCGAACATTTAAATTTCTGAAGTTTGTAGGCACTGATAACTCAAAACTGTTGTTGGGAAAACACCCTACGGACTAGCAAACTAGGGTCCGACTTGCATGCAGATTTTGACCGAATATAAACTACTTTTTTACCTACAACCCAAGATTTAAACCCCTTTTTCACAGTAAATGCATGGAAAAGGACCACCAACCTTATTACTGGCGTTCGATGTAGATCCTCCGTTGCGCTTTGATTACTTG
>SNQJ01S0110910.1:2623-20590 GCA_010110895.2 Picea sitchensis | reverse complement strand
GGGGGGTGTTGGAACATCAATCATTGATGATTCATCACACATCTTCTAGGTTCAGTCAGTCGAGAGATCGACCTACATATGGACACAATCAATCAAGTGATCGATCAACACCCACACTAGTCGGTCAAGTAGTTGATGTGCATGTCAATCAGATAGTTGACTAGTAGTCGAAGATAGTTGGGTGGTGGATCGACCAACCCTAGAATTGAATACCTGTTGGATAGATAGTTGGTCGGGTTGAGTCCCACCAAGATGACTTGAAAGAGCAGATTTTGTGGAATCGACTCTAACCACCGATGGTTGTATGTAGACAAGATCTTCCAGATTATGTGGGAGTCAGTTAGATATTGAGTCTATAAAATAAGACCCCTTGGGTCATTATCATATGTCGAATGTAAAGTATTTTTTAGATTGCAGCATAGATCATATAGATCAAGATGTGCAATATGCACTGTGATGTTTTGATCTCGGTACTCTATGCTTAAGTGTTGTAATGATGTCTTTAGACTCCACCTCTGTTCTTCAAAATTGTTTGTCCCTCTTCAATTGCCTGCAATATTGTGTTCTTTGTTTCATATTTTGTTCCATTTCATTCCCCAACATGCCCTAGGTTGGGGTTCTTCGTGATTTGTTTATATTTCAATGCAAGGGTATTGGGAAATCTTGCAAAAAAGATTTCACTAGGTAGGTTAATTGATCTCATTGAACCTAACATCCTAACGATTCAAGAGACAATGGGAGAAGGGTAAAAAATTATAGCAAAAATTTCTATCATATTGAAGGACTAGGAGATCTTATTTGTAGATTTAGTAAGGAGATCTAGAGGATTAATTACTTCTATGAATAAAAACAATATAAGATTAATTAATTGTGTGTCATTTGACTTGGGCATAGGATTTGAGATCTTCTCTATGGATATGGGGGAGTTTATTTCAGTAACCAACATTTATGGATCATGTAAGGACAAGGTGGCTTGTTGGGAAGCATTGTTAGCACATTATTTTATGAAAAATAAGATAATTATATTGGGAGGTGATTTAAAATTCACTACTAAAAATGCAGGTAGAGCATATCCTTTGAAATATTTCTTCCTAAACAAGTTTGAGGAGGATAGCTTAGTGGATGTAGAACTAGTGAAATTGGTTCCCACATGAAGAAATATGAGGACGAGGGATGGAAGGGTTGCCTAAATATTGGATATATTTTTGGTGTCTGAGTCCATCATGGTTGTCCCATAAAGAATAAGATCCTGGGTGGAGATAGGAGGCGAGTTAGATCATCTCCAAATCCTTCTTCAGATTGCAAAAGTGGATAGAAAACCACCCATTCCATTCAAGTTCAACTCCACCTAGATAGAGGATGAGGATTTTCTCAATTTAGTTCGAGCATAATGAAAACATTATGATGCATCCTTAAGGGAATCATCAAGCCTATAGTTAACTGCCAACCTAAAAAAAGATAAGAATGCAGTATCAACTTGGGATTATAACAAAATAAATCAAGATGAACAAGCACTAACCTCAATTGACAAGAAAATATCATACTTTTATGAGTAGGATCTTAAGGGTCCCAATGACAAGGCATCCAAAAAAATGCTAAGAGGTCTAGAAAAATAAAAAAAGAAACTACTAGTAGAAAAGGAGGTTGTGTGGAAGCTAAAAAGTAGGCTTTGTGGTTGTCTAAGGGAGATCAAAATACTAGGTATTTTCATAACTATGCCAATCATAGGAAAATTATTAAGAATATTTGGGATATGAAGAGAAACGAGGGCACAAAAGAATAAATTTCAATTATATTGCAAAATTAGAGATATTTCAATTTGAGAAGCTCTACATGGAACATGATAGACTAAATATAGCTAAAATTGTTAAAATGACTACTTGTTTTCCAACTTTTATTGATGAGGAGGAAAATGAAATATTGATTTAGAAATTTTCAAAGGAATAATTAAAAACAGTTCTAAACTCATTCCAAAAGGATAAATATCTAGGGCCTGATGGTTGGATCATGAAATTATGTTGGATCGTGAAATTATGTTATGATCCAATGCCTTAAAAATGATAAAAGTCAATGAATACAGTCCACTTCGAGGGGTAAACCTCCTTTTACAATATATCCAATTCAAAAGACATGATGAGATATAATAAGATGATCCTAAGACTAGGTATTCTTGATATATATATATATATATATATATATATATATATATGATACAAAGGGTACAATTATAATGAAATAGTGCAATTAAGGGTTCTAGCCTACATACAAATATAACACTAGAAATGCAATAATTCAATATCTAGGGCTTAATAAGGGGTTTTATACATAACATGGATCTTTATCTAGGGCTTACCATTCCCCTTCCCTTGAAACAAGTGTTGTCCTCAACACTTGACTAACCACAGGTGTTTCTACATGAAAAACTCATCTTCCCATCTCGCCTCTTCCACTAGTAGGTTCTTCCATTTGACAAGGTACTTTGTAATTGCTTGATTTATCAATTTTGTTTCAAGGATTGTTTCTAGTTCCAACATGATTTTCCCTTCTTCATTAATCTTCTGTAAAACAGTTTGGATTGGGTTTTTGTTGTCGCTTACCTTCTTTAAGCAAGAAACATGGAAGATAAGATGTACACGTGAAGATGGAGGCAACTCCAATTTGTAATCCATACTTTGAATCCTTTGTAAAACCTTATAGGGGCCATAATATTTGGTTGTTGATTCATTGTCCTTATTTTATTGCTCGAGGGACATCTATTTATATGGTTGTAGCCTCAGAAATACCCAATCCCCCACTTCAAATTCCCTTTCACTACGTTGTTGATTTGCTTGTTGTGTCATCCTATTTTGTGCCATAACCAAGTTGTCCTTCAATAGTTTGAGAACCTCTTGTTGGTTCCCTATGTGGTCCTCCACTACTTGAACATTTGCAGTATCTTTCAAGGGTGATGTGATGGGTGGAGGATGATATCCATAAAGTGCCATAAATGGGGACATTTTTTATGAAGTATGGAAGGATGTGTTGTACCACCATTCCGCCAAGGGAAACCACTTGATCCATTGTGTTTGTTTATCATATGCAAAGCAATGAATATATCCTTCTATACATTTATTCAAAATCTCAATTTTCTCATCTGTAGTATACCTAAGGAGGTAATATGGAGTACCTAGGGAGGTACCCAATGAGAATGTGGTCATGTATTATTAGTGGAAGTGATTTAATACATGAGAATGTGGTCATTCAATGTAAGATGAAGGCCCACTATGGTAGTTAGATGTAATAAATGTGAGAAGTCTCTCTAGAAAGTTCCTAGGAGATAGATAGAGTTATATAAAGAAGTGTAAGCAATGTAATGAGGCACAATGAAGAATATTGTGAATGTATCAAGCATTGCTCGAGGAGTGTTATCCTTCTTTAAGGATTAATATATGGTGTTATCAAACCTCAAGGGTTTTCTCTATTTCTTGTGTTCAGTATTTGGTGAATGGTTTGGATTGTTCTTGTTGATATTGTGAGTTTATTATCAGAGTTATCTTCAGATTTATTTAGGTTTTTAACAATGGTATGAGATCACTTTCCTTGGCCAAAGAAGGGAAGAATTTTTTGCTCTTTTTCCAGATTTTTTTTGTAGGGAAAAAAGAGGGCGACACACTTCAGGTTCGGATATGAAACTTTTCGTATAGAATTTGGCCAAAAAAATTGGATATTTGAATTCCTCTCGGAAAAATACCCAATTTTTAAAAATAAACTGACCAAAACAGAGTCCGGGAAGTAAAGTTATGAGCATTTTAAATTCAGTTGTTTTTCAGGGTTTTTTCCGAAAAAAGCCGCGATTTTCTGTAGCGATTTATTTTTAAAACCCTTGTTCTATTTTTTGGTTTTTTCATAGCAAGATATATTTTACAGGGAAATGTGATGGCCCTAATATTGAAGCATTCATTAAAGAAAGAAAGTCAACATGGGAAGAGAATTGGCCCCATTGGGTAGCTCACAAATTACAAGGTGACGCTGCCATTTGGTGGAAATCGCTTGATTATAAGGAGATGATGACACTCTCCAATGGATAATTTGAACAAATATTGTTAGATAGGTGGTCTCATGAAAAAAATAAGGATACAGAGAGCACCACGGGTTTATTTTCATGTGGAAAATCTATATTACAAGTTCATGGTTGTATTCATAAAGAAAATGTCATTGTTTCTATTAACCCTAGTTGCTAACACAATTTTATCAATATTCAGTTGGTTAATAGATTGCAATTTCTGGCAAAGAATATCCAAATCACACAGGTTGCAGGTGAAAATGTTAAACTTTTTAAAGATTTGAAGCTCAGTATGGATAAATATGTGTTGCATTCAGATTTTGAGGCTCTAGATATGGGTGATGAAGACATTGTTTTGGGATATCCTTGGATAGAATCAATGGGTACCATTAATATTAATGTGCAAAATAAGTTTCTAAAGATTTGGTACAAGAAAAAGAAAATTACATTGCAGGATGTGTCTCTTAGTAAGAAAGATGGGCCCATGGAAGCTAGCAAAGAAGTTATTTTTGAGTATGAAGTTGAATCAGAGGCAGAGTCTACAGAAGGAGATGAAGCAAAACTACAAGAAGGACATAATCGGGAAGCTAAGGAGGTCATTGACTCAAAGGAACAAAGTATTGCAGAATTGAAGAAAAAAGAACAGATTCCTACAGTTGTTGTATATTGCCATCCACATAATATAGAGACACAACAGTCATCAAGGCAAGGGCGTGTGCATCAACACATTTATGCACCAGCAGGGCACCAGACAGGAAACCGATCAAGAGGTGCATGGAGGACTATCGACACTATGGGAAGAGCTCAAGCTACAAGAACAATACCATGGAAACCCCGACATGATGCATAGCAAGATCATGGTGGCAAGGTAGTACTTGGTTCCAGTTGGCTGCATTGCTTAGCCGATCATATTGTATGGTTTCTTCTCATGTTTCGAGGACAAAACATGTGAAGGGGGATGGAATGTAGTATACCTAGGGAGGTAATATGGGGTACCTAGGGAGCTACCCAATGGGAATGTGATTATGTATTATTAGTGGAAGTGATTTAATATATGATAATGTGGCCATTCAATGTAAGGTGGACTAGGTCCACTATATTAATAAAGGCCCACTATGGTAGTTAGATGTAATAAATGTGAGAATGCTCTCTAGAAGGTTCCCAGGATATAGAGAGAGCTATATAAAGAAGTGTAAGCAATGTAATGAAGCATAGTGAAGAATATTGTGAATGTATCAAACATTGCTTGAGGACTGTTATCCTTCCTTAAGGATTAATATATGGTGTTACCCTACCTCAAAGGTTTTCTCTATTTCTTGTGTTCAATATTTGGTGTATGGTCTGGATTATTCTTGTTGATATTCTTGGTTATTTTGAGATTTATCTTCAGATCTATTTAGATAAAACCGCTATTTTCTACATTTTTTTTTTTCCGCGGACGATTGCATGCTTTTTCTTATTTCTGTAGTAGTTGGGGCTGAATTTTCCAAAAATAATTGCAGATCTAAGTTCCTCTCACAATTTCACCTAATTTCAAAAAACAAATCGTCCAAATCGGAGCTCTGAAAGTGAAGATATCGCTGATTTAAAATCAACTATTTTTGGGAGTTTTTCGTGACGACGGCGGGACTGCAGAGTTCATAAATTTTCATGGGGTGCTCAGATTGCTACCATATAAGTGCAATTGGATAAATCATTTTAAGATATTTATTTTGATATATTATATGTGATGTTTCCGATGGATATCTATTATCAAATCATGGTGGACATTAAGACAACAATTCAAGAGTTCAAAGTTGAAATGCAACATATTATAGAGAAACGTATTCAAGAGTTCAAAGTTGAAATGCAACATATTCAAGATGAATGTATTCAAGAGTCCCAAATTTCAATGCATATTATGGACCAATATAATCAAGAAAGATATGCTTGGTATGATTTTGAGGCCGATTGGGATGATTGATATATGGACAGTGGTCATTTTTGGGATGATAATTATTTCCATCTTCTATTTGATAACTCTAATCCCCCTCAGGTAGAGAACTTCTTGGAGAGTAAACACGATCATTCTCTGCATATTCTTATTCAGTTTTATTATTCTCCGGTCGAAGGAATGCATTTTTTGTTGGTTCTAAATATTTCGATCCACATGACCAGTGTCAATCTTTAGAGCATCTTTTTCAGTTGCTTCCCAAGTTCCAATATATTCAACATGGAGTTCACATGAGCACTTGAACATGGGACCTAGGTTCACAGTGACAGTTCAATTACTTCAACATAATGACTCACATTTATACATGGGACCTTGGTTCTCCAGTCTTCTTCAACATTATGGTCCACAATTATCCATGGGACCCTGGTATATGGTTGTCCACCCTCATAACAAGCGTTGAGGACAACACTTTCATAAGGGGGATGAAATGTTAGGTAGCTATAGAGGTAGTGGAGGCCATTCAATGTAAGGTGGACTAGGTCCACTATATTATTAAATAAGGCCCACTATGGTAGTTAGATATAATAAATGGGTATTTAGATATAATAAATGTAAGAGGACTTCCTAGAAGGTTCTGCTTCTAGAAGATTCCTCCTCTAGAATGTTCTTAGGTGATGGTAGCACTATATAAATGGGTTCAAGCAATGCAATGAGACATGAAGAGAAGTATTGTATTTGGAGCGACAGCTCAATAGGAGGAAGCCCCCTCGAAGAGGCAAGTGAACAGGAGAGGATCCCTTCCATAATAGGATCCATTGTATGGTGTTGCCCTATCTCAAGGGTTTGATATAATAAAGTGGTGGTTTTCTATATTGTTTCATATATCTTGTGTGGTGATTGTATTAATATATCTTTGGTACTATTGTGGTATTTTGTATTCAGGTATTTGGTACATAACATCATCGGAATGAAGATGGTAAGATGAGGTCTGATCTAATTGAGTACCCAAACAAGAAAATAATTAAGTCCAAAAAATTTCAGTGAAAATTGGATCTCTGTCACTTACAATAATCTTGGGGACTCCTTGTATCTTTTGAATTGTTTCCATGAATGTTGCGACTACTGTAATTTCTTTAAAAGGATGAGAAAGAGAGAAAAAATGGGCATTCTTTGTCAGTCATTCCACTACTACCATGATGATAGTATTTCCTTCAGATTTGGATAAACCTGTAATAAAATCCATTGAAACTTCTTCCCAACCTTGACTTGGTATAGCTAATGGTTGTAGGAGACGAGAAAGAGAGAAAAAATGGGCATACTTTGTCATTCGATCCACTACTACCATGACGATAGTATTTCCTTCAGATTTGGGTAAATCTGTAATAAAATCCATCGAAACTTCTTCCGAACATTGACTTGGTATAGCTAATGGTTGTAGGAGACGTGACATCTTGATTGTCTCTCCTTTATTTTGTTGGCAGACCACACATTCAAACACAAACTTTTGAACATCAGTTTTAAGATCTTTCCAGAAAATCCTTCTTGATCCATTGACACATTTTCAAGAATCCTGAATGTCCTCCTATAGGAGAAGTGTGCAATTCCAAAATGACCTTCTGTTTGGGTTGGGAATTCTTACATAGATATCGATGATCATGATACCATAGAAAATCATTCTTCCATACAAAATTATCTAATGAACTAGGGTCCTCTTGTAGTTGTTGAATGATCTTGCACACCTCTTGATCTTGCTTCCATTCTATCATTGCTTCTCCCACCCAATCAGATTGTGAAATAGAAATAACACATAGTGAACCTTCTGTTTCTTCTTCTTTCCTTGAAAGAGAATCTACCACAACGTTGTGTTTTTATTTTTTGTAGATAATATCAAAGTCATAACCTAGCATCTTTGTAACCCATTTTTGTTGTTCTTCTGAAGATAATTTTTTCTCCAAGGAGTACTTCAAACTATCATCATCAATTTTTACCTTGAAGTGTCCATGGCTTGTCGGTCTCTCCTAGGTATTCTTTTTTATGTTGCTCATGGAAGTTTTTCTCTTTGATCACTTTCCAGGATGCGGATATGCTCCTAATTGTTGTCAAGTTTTGCTCCTCCTAAGATGCAAAGATGTTTCCAACTAAAGATCCAAAAGCACCAAAGCCAAAATTTTATGTTGCACCTCCATGAGGCTCATTTACATTATATATTCTGGTTTTTTTCTTTCTACTACAACAGTCGTGGTATGTTCGACATCTCTTCTTCATCAACTCATGGAGAATCTATTGTTCCTTATAGTATCCATTAAATGACATTGAAAGAGGCTTCCCACAGGAAGTATTCCATGAATCTTTGATTTCTTGGTCTGATAATAAAAATGTTAAGGTTGAGCATGCATATGGAAGTGTAGTGGTTCAGATAGGATCAAATGGGATTGATATTGATGTGTTCAAATGCAAAATATATTAATAAGATTTCCAATATTATGAGGAGATAAAATCATGAAGCAGGTACTCGACCAAGGGAATGAAAAAGAAGAAAACATTGGTACTTATCCATTGAAGAAACCACTTAGTAGAAGGAGGGCTAGAGCAAGAGGTAATCTCAACAT
Organism: Picea sitchensis; assembly: GCA_010110895.2. Classification (NCBI taxonomy): domain Eukaryota; kingdom Viridiplantae; phylum Streptophyta; class Pinopsida; order Pinales; family Pinaceae; genus Picea; species Picea sitchensis. The sequence continues at coordinate 12,006 of SNQJ01S0110910.1, read as the reverse complement.
TTTGATTGATGATGTTGGGCTTCCCATCAACTCACTACAATTTTGTAAAATTTTATGGACTTGTCAAAGGCTCTATTTGCATGAGGACATGCAAACACACATGCTTGGGAGAGATGTTGGGCCACTATTTTGACACATTTTACACTATCAATTACCTTCTTTGACTATCCTTACCTCATCCATATACCTAGTTATTGCCCCTACTACCATATATTTTCATGTTTTTGAAATAAAATTCCTTTAACAAGCTCTAAGAGGTTAATGTGGTACATTTTTATTGATTTCCTATGTCTTTGATAGATTAGATTGAACTTCTAGAACACATCTTACTAATGATGATTTTCCCAGTTCTATTCTTGTACCGGTTGTTCACTTTTGGTACTCGAAATCATTTGTTGGCATGCCTCTGCATCTCCAATTGGAATTCGACCACAAGGGTTTTGAATATCTATATGCCAACATGGTGTGTGTCCCTTGGTTCACACATAGGGCCAACATGGAAGTCTCCAGCCATGGACAATGGTTTTCAGTAAAAAAACATGCCAAATTAGCAACAATTAACTTCTAGGATGATTCTCGAGATAATGAAGATGAATCTCAAAATTCTAGAGCATTGGTTTTGTGAAGAAAAACCTAATTTGAGTATATAGCGGGTAGATTTTTTAGAAGGTGAAGGATCTAAGAGATATGGGCGAATCTCTAAACCGGGTTTTCCCATATTTAATATTGCGATTGATTTTCAAATTCTCTTAATTTGTAAAATTCAAATTGGATGCGATTTGACAGTTCTGGTTTGGGGAATTGGTTCTTATCCTTCCCAATGAATTCTCTGTATAAATACATAGCCATAGAACGAAGGAAGCATAGGTATAATTTGTAAGAGAAATCATATCTATGTGTGAACTATTGTAATCCACAAGTTTCATTGTGCAATAATCAAGTGTTGGTGTTTTTGTGTCTGTTCATAAGTGTGTAAGTACATCAAAGTTTTCCAACAACATTAACCAGATTGGGAAGGGCCCCTCAACCTTGGCAACATGCTGCCTTTGTACATTAGTTCAGTTTACAATTGATTTAGTTTAGTATTTAATTCTAGCTTGCTTTTAAAGAGTAATATTTGATTCAATCTAGTAGTTATTTTAGCTTAGTATTTGATTTAGCTTAGTATTTAGTTTTATGTACTCTTTTGCATCATTGTCATTTGATGGATTGTTAATTGTCATAGTTATTGGATTCCTTTAAGAACTGAACTCATCATTGTTATAAGTACATGAACACTCAAAGTCAAAGAGATTACTTCGAGCCCTTTGTAAAGAGAAACTCTTAATAGACTAATACTTGGTTTGTTATCATATTTATTACTTTGTTTTGAGTAAATGAATATGTCGAGGTGAATAAAAGAATTCGTTTGAGTCATAATTGCACAAAGATAAACAATATTGATGCAAAGCACAACATTACCAACAAAGACTTGTCATGCTTGACCTATGAATTTGCATATTTAGTTTACCTTTTTGAGTTAACAATTTCAGGATTAGGTCAGTGGCATCTTGCAAAGAGTTCAACTCATGTTTTTGTTGATTGATTTGAATACTAGCTTGAAGGGTATTTTACCTTTGCATTTTCATATTTCTTAAAATTAAGTTACAATAATAATAATTCATTAGTTTGACAAGTTAATAATCTCTTGGAGTGCATGAACACTTAGATCTCAAGTGAAAGATTGCACCACATGCCATTAATGAAACTTAAGCTAATGAACTAATCATTGTTCATAGGTTTGATTTCTGGTTTTAAGTACTTTGATTCCCTCATACACTAAAATCTTAAGTATTCATTGATTAAACAAGATCTCATAAGAAAACATACCTATGCATAGACCATACATCTTGATATAGTATGTTGTGCCTTTGTTCATCTTGATATAAATTTGTGAATGCAAGATTAAGGTGTCTGAGATTTCCTTGGATTGCTTTGTGATTTGAATACACTTTTTCTTTTTGGATTGATATCTTTAATGATAGGTCATTTGATTTCATTTATTGTATTCCGAAGTGTGTTTTTTCGGCATAGTTGTTAGCATAGGCTAGAATAGGCTCTCATCCTGCATTTCCTATGCTTGCACCTAAAAGTCTATGAACTCTCAGATTGATAGATTTAATGTCAAGGATTTATGCATATAAATAACCTAACATGGGTCCTAAGGACAAGGGAGTGTTAGGTGTTATAGCTTTTGTGGGGATATTTATATGTTACAAATTTTGGACATCAAATCACCAACCCAGGGGCTCATAAGCTTTGAGATGCAAGCACAAGAAATGTAGGATTAGAGCCTATGCTGACATATCAAAGAAATGCTAACAAATAAAACCACATCATAGAGTTATATCCCTAGACGAGGGTTACTCAAATATTGTTCTGGCACAAACCATGGTCTTTCCCAAGGGTTCCTGTGATCACTTATAAAGCAGATCAGATCAATCCTTCAATCTTTAGTGGATTCAACTTCTACGGTCAACTGAAAGAAAGCTTGAAAATTACAAGAAATATAGAGGCATCTGTCAACCATCCACCATGAATGTCAATTACATTTAACCAGCGCCGAGTACAATATTTTACTAGATTGGTCCAAACGCTCTTGTACTTCCAAATGTATGTAATTACGACAATGATATTTGGTTATAAGCTATTGCATGTATGCCTTGAGCTAAATCAAAAGAGTGATAAACAAAAAGCCCTTAATAAGTATAGGAATGAAAATAAGATCTATTAGCTAACTAAGAATAAATAAACACAACACATGTTGAAGAATGGGGATCCTGCCAAACCCAACACACACTGTGGGAAAACTTACAAACTAGGTGAGCACTTCAAACACGAGAGCATAATATCAACAACTGATTATTATTGAATGAAGTTGGAGATTACAAGTGACCAAGAATAAATTCAACTTCCTTATACAATTATCCTCTTTACCATGCTAATCCCCTCCTCTGTTATATGACCGCATATATATAGGAAGAGCAAGGGAGTGGATCAGAACTAATTCCCCTCAAATTAGAAATGTTAAGATACAATTAGTTTACAAGATATTTGCTCATATCATGTTTGTTAGATCTTGGTTGCAGAAATAACTCAAGATATGATTACAAATGATTTTACATAACATAAAGATGTTGAGAAAAGATTGATTCAGTCTTCTTTGTTGGTTGAGCACATCCATTTGTCTAGAATATTGGAGAAGGTAGGCACAAATGTAAATCTAAGCAGACCTAGGTTAGAAAAATGATCATATATCTTAAACTACATTATTTATGACAAAACAACATGTGTACTACCCAATTTAGGTCATTATGCACAAAACCCATGTTTTAGAATTTCCAGATTCGTCTCCATCAGCTAAAAAATACACAGGAATATCACTACTGCTAATTTGGCACGTATTTGACTGAGCATGTTTGACCACGGGTTGGAGGCTGCCACATGCAACCTGGGCATGAACCAAGGGGCACACACCATGCTGGAATTTATATATTCAAAACCCTTGTAGTCATTTTCCATTTGAGTGTGCACACATATGCTCACCATGGAAGTCAGGTGCACGAACTGAACACTAGGTACATGAAGTGAACTGTCAAAAACCTTCATCAACAAGATTAGTCCAAATCCTCTCCAAATCATTAAAAACAAAGGAAATTATAATGATTAATAACATTAATCTTGTTAAGCACATTAACTTCAAAAGTATCTAGGTAAATGCAGTAACACGCATAAGCAGGTGTAAGGATAAGGTGAAATGGTTAAAAAGAAGACCAACTGATGATGTAAAAGGTGTCAAATTGGCTAGCCAACATCTCCCCCATGCCTGAGGATTGACATGTCCTCATGCCAAATGAAGTAGGAAAAGACCATTTTCTGACTGCAAAATCCTCCTGAGCTTTTCCAGCTTTACTGCCATGCTAATTCAATCTTATCAATATGCATTGCCATTGCGAGATTTTCCTATCATAAATAAATTCTTTATCTTGTTCCAACTTCCAATGAATACCAACAATGCACACTACATTTTGAGTTGTATATTGTTGAATGTAAAAAGGTCGTTGGCTACCCATTTTGATTATGTTTATGAGATTAAACTCAAAAATATGATACAAACTTAAAAACATACTCTGCATAGAAGGCCAAGTACTATATTTTCTTGATGATTTACCCTCACATTGGGGTGTGTCCCAGTAGGAATTTCTCCCATTTCGGGAGATTAACCTTATTGGCAGTTTCTTTTGTAGACCCGCTACTAAATGCATTTGCAGCAGAGCCAGAGACAAAACCTTATGAGAATAGAAACAGTTCAAAAAGTGGACTTACAACTTTCTTTCTCCCACATTCAAACTTACCCCTTGCATTAAACATGAAGATTAAAGGAATTGGGCTACCAATTGTCAATCCAACCGAGTTGTCAACTACAAAACTAGGAGATGTTTGAACGAGAAAGAGTCATCTCACCTGCAAATGGTTTATCAAATGTGCAGGCACCTTGGCTAAATGATTCAGAGAATTATGCTTGATAAGTAAATGGATTTCCATACTTTTTATCAACGTTTTTCTTCAATCAGATGGAAAGACTTGAATACAACAAAAGCTCGTCATAGCATAAAATCTTCTCCTACACCCACAATTTAGGGACGAATATAGTTGTCCTTCCACCATCTTAAGACATATGACCGAAAATTACAGAGAACTTTCCAATCTCTGTCTGCAGTGGGCAATATTGAATCTCCTCTCACAAGATATTTGTACACAATATAAGAAATCTTGATGATAAATGTACACCACAACATATGTTTTAACTTAACCAGTACTAAGTAACTTGTGAAAACAATGAAAGCAAGACATCAACTTCATGAAAGGCCTCTCCCATTTTAAGAGCATCCTCCATGACCAAAGGGAACAAGCAGAATGAACAACTCCCTACGAGAACTCCTTTCAGAAGTCCTACCAATCGCTGCCTCACACAATGATATGAGTCATGTGAGCAGTTGCAAATTCTCTCCCATCATTTTGTATTTTCGAGAGAAAATAAGAACGTCGACATTTGTCAAGCCCTTTTGAATTTGTTGACTCTATCTCAACAAAAGGCGTACATAGGGGTCAATATTTCTTGGAGATCTAAAATTCTTATTGCTCAATTAAGGACTAATTCTCATCAACTCAGTTGTGAAACAGGGTGCTGGAAAAGGCCAAAAGAAAGGTGGGAGGAAAGAGTATGTATTTTGTGCTCTTCCGAAAAAGTGGAAACAGAAAAACATTTCATTTTGGAATGTGAGGCCTTAAAAGACAGCAGGGAAAATTATGCAAGTATTCTGGCAGCTAGTTCTTGGGATAATCTATTCAGCGAAGAGTTTGTCGAGAAGCTAGGAGCGGTTATTGTAAAACTTCACAGGAAAAAGGCCGAATACAAAAGCGAGATGGAAAAGCAATCTGTCCCATAGGTTATTTTTAGCCTCGTGGACGTTAAAAAATACTTACTTACTTACTCTTAGGAGGCTTCATTGGATATTATGTACTTGCCATGATAACGCAAATATCCTCCACAAATTGTTGTGACGGATCTTCTGCAGTTCGAGACTTTATGCTTGTTTTCAAATGAGAGGGTGTTTCCGTAAGACGCTGCAATCTACACCATAAAATTCTTTAACGACTTCAATCTCTTGTAGGATTTCCTCTTCCATTGCTTTGAATAGCGCAAAAGGCTATCTCTGTGATTAAAATGAATGGACGAAAAATATATATACTATAAATCGTGGTGGGTACACCTTGATTTCAAGGTTGTTTTCTCCATAAATAGAATTTGTTCTATTGTTAAAATATATATTCAGAGCTACCAAAAGGATTGGAACAACAACCGAAACATATGGACAAATGGATGAAAAAACGACAATTTACAACCATCCAGTTGTCAAAAATATTGTTGGAGGAATGGACAAGATGTTCTATTATGACATTCATTGAAATTCTGTACAAAAAGAGATCATACTCATTGGAATCTACAATAGGGTATGGTTTGTTTTTACGTATTGTATGCACCTAGCTCCTCGAAATTGAACAACAGTCAAAGTGACATTGGATATGATAAGATTCCTTCATACTTGGGTAGATCGAATAGAGGGAATCAAACATAGATCTTTGAGGGGCGCACAAAATGTGGGGTTGTCAAACTGGATCGCTTCCCAAACGTCGAAGAAATGGGCGAACCCTGTAATACATGCGAGAGCGACTTGTTCATCCTGAGGAAACCAACTCAAATGATTTCGATGCCCTTGACATGTATGTTTCTGTGGGAGACATCTGAGTACCCATATTCGTTGTTGCGGTTCGACCCTTTAAATCTCTTAACTCAAACATGTTTTGTCATCTCTGCAAAAAGAGGTAAATGATCCAAAGCAACTTCAACGATCCTTTCCATCTGATTATAGACAAACATGCTCGACAAAAGGACTACCAAATAAAATATCAATGTACTATATGTACTGATTAGAGAGTTCTTTTGGATTCATCACATAGGTTTTTTGATTTTCGACGTTTCGGACCAAACTAGTGTGGTCCATCATCATTTTTCACAAACGCTTTCCTGATGATGGACCACACTAGTTTGGTCCGAAACGTCGAAAATAAAAAAACCTATGCGATGAACCCGAAAGAACTCTCTGATCAGAACAATGGTCGCACAAGTCTTAGAACAGAAATACTATATGTACTCTTAATGCATTTATGCTCCTAATTGCGCGGTCAACAAGTTCCACAGACATAGGAGAACCAACAAAAAAATCATTCATTGTATTTAGGTTGTTCATCTCCTGCATGATTCCCATGGGAAATATACCTCCATCAAGTTTGAGTAGAATATAGAAGTGACCAAGCATGCCAGGGTTATTCCATTCAGAGGTTGGCATTGGATAATCAATCTTTGCTTTGTGACATAGATGCACTTTCACTTTGTTGATGTATAAGTTTACTTGGATAGGTATGTCATGTCATCCTTTTTTGGCTGTTTATGGATAATCACCATGTGCTTCTTTGACTTATCCCATCCATATACTTGCCTCATTACTTCATGAGAGAGTTATCCATCTACCTTCATCAATGTTGTCTCCTCTCAACCTATTATAAATAGAGGAGCTCTTCAATGTAATCAACAAGCATATCTAATAGATTATTCTCTCCTTTGTAGAAGGTTATTGGTCTTTGCAATTATCTTGTTGTGCCTGTGATATTGTATTTTTCCAATATCTACATGGTATCAGAACTGCTCTGCAAACCCCTTCTCCTTTCTTTTGAGAGATTTGCAAGTTTTCTGAGATCAAGATCATACTTGCCCAATATTGATTAAAGCGATTTGATTATGAGTGTCTGATCTACCTTGTTGGTGTACATACATTGGTGTATGGTATCGGAGCCTCTCTGCAAACCGCTTCTCATTTTTGTTTCAGAAAGAAAGATTTGCAGGCTGAGTGGTCATTTTTCCGGCGGCTCTGTGTACCTTCTGGATTGTATTACTTGGAATTTGCTAGCTCTTAGTTATATCTCGCTGGATGGTGCTCAACGATATCATATTTTTAGTAATTCTTTTTTTTTTCACACAAGTCGCAGCTGTCAAAAATTCTCGTGTGCGTTGCCTTTGCCTCGGATCTACGATTTGAGGAAATCCGTGAATGGGCGAGCTCCGTTCTGAGATTTTTAGAGATCTGGTTTGAGATCTGTAGGTCGACTTTCCACCGTGTGCGGATCTGTCCGTAGGGTGTTGATCGTCGATCTGAGGGAGGTGCCATTTGTTCTGTGCTTGATCACCGTGTCGCCGGAGGAGGATCAGTGTCCGGAGGAGGACACCATCATACTTGCCCGCGACAGAGATCTCAAGTTCGAATCCCGCGGAGTCTGCGACTTAATGTTCTTGGACTGCTAGGGGAATGTGGGAGAGAGGGGCAAGATGAGGTCCTGATCCGTGTCTTCCTCAGACCTCCTCTCGGCCTGCTCAACGATACTCTCAGCTAGCTGCCTGTAAGCCAGACTGGTGGGCGATGCTAAGGTGTCATCAGCCCAAGTCCAGTCCAAATGAGCGAAGGCCGTCATCAGCGAGAACAGGATTGGAACGGGGGAAACAAAAATCGGATCGAGCTTTAAGCGTTCGCTGGCGGGGATAATCTCCAGAGGGTCGAGCGGAGGCGGGGCGAACTTCTAAAGGCGGCTGTTCGGTGGCTTGGGCGGAAGCTGTGTCGCGGGTTCGTAACTGTTCCCGGTGAGCTCCTGCACCAGTAACAGGAATCCCGCGGGGTGGATGTTGTAGACCTTGGGAAGCGGCCGAGCAGCATCAGCATTGGGCTTCTTGGATTTATTAGACGAGGCCTTGTTCACGCTCAGACGCTTCGCCATTGTCGTAACACACAGGACGAAATATAAATATCTGTGTCTTGTCTTTGAAGCGCGCGAACTGCGTCTGGGGAATCGAACCTGGGTCGGCTTTGAATTGGTATTCGCACGGACCGAGCTCTCTATCATATGGATGGGGCCGTTCGTGGTCTTAAGGGTATCAAGTGGACTGTAGATTGGTAGCATTTCTTGCTGGTGAGCAATCATCTCGAACAATGTTGGCGAAAATCTGATCTTCTCAACAGACGGAGACAAAGAGGAGAAAGGGTTCAGCAGACCGACATTGAGGACGGAGTTGAATTTCCCGTGGCAATGATGCAACTGCAGAAGTGGATATCCAAATATTTTTTATCTGTAAATATTTTTAGATCTCTTTATTTAAAGCCTAGGTTTCCATTCTCTTTTGAGATACCACACCGAGATCTGGTGTTTTATTGTTTTCTTTGTATTATCTATTGTAAATGGCAGAGTTAAGGATTGTTGAGCTCCTAACTCCCCATAATTATCATACATGGAAACTTAAGATGCAACAGTTGTTGCAATCAAAAGGGCTCTGGCAGATGTTGGCCGGGGCTCAACCTGTGTTCACTAAGGAAATCGAGAGGTTCGCATATCAGAATAAACTTGATGAAGCCATGGGCCTCATCGGTTTACATGTGTCAGATAGCTTGTTGTTCCACATAGTTGATTTTAAAACTCCGAAAGCAAGTTGGGACAAGTTGGATTCCTTATTTGGAAAAATTAATGAATTTCGAGCCCTACAATTGGAAGAGGAGTTGTCATCACTGGTACCGGATGAGCATGCATCAGTTGAAGACTATCTCACCAAATTCAGGGCACTAGTGGCTCAGCTAAAAGGGTGCGAAAAAACTAAATCAGATAAAGAGTGCATCTTCTTGATTTTATCCAAGCTAAAAGGTCCTTATCATGTATTTTCTTCTGCATTTTATTCTACTATG
>SNQJ01S0110909.1:52223-81138 GCA_010110895.2 Picea sitchensis | reverse complement strand
TGACCATGGAGTTTTTCTGAAGAAGACTTAGACTCTGAAATGGTAGGTGTCCAAATATTGTATGCCAAACCATTGTTTCATTCAGGGTTGATGCACTCTGTGCATAAGGTTGACTCAGATTTGCAGTTCTGAGGGTAAGGGGAAACATCCTATTTGGAGTCATATAGATTTCAGAAATCAATTTTCTGCTGGGTTTTCTATCATAGATTTTGCAAGAGGCTCCCTCAAAAATTACCTTATATCCTTTTTCAATGAGCCGTCCTACACTTAACAAGTTATGTTTCAAGTCTGGAACATGATAGACATTACATATGTCTTTCTTTACATTCTATTTAGTAAGAATAGGAACAGTTCCTTTTCCTTGAACTTTGACTAAATTATCATTCCCAAGTGTAATATCAGAAGATATTGATGAATCAATGCATGAAAGTAATTCTTTGTTACCTGTCATGTGATTTCTGTATCCACTGTCCAGCAACCAGAGATCTTTAGGTTGTTGTTCAGTTTTGTGGCATGAGAGAAACATACCTCCTGAGTTTTCTCCCGTGTGATTTGACACGTGTGCTCTGCCTGAGAGCTGATCTGCCTGCTTCTTCCTGCATTCAGACTCATAGTGCCCATACTTTTTGCAGTAATAGCATTGTATGATGGATTTGTCATTTGATCTTCTCCCTCTGCCTCTTTGAGGCTGAAAATTCTGATGTTGATTTTGTTGTTGATGTCTTTGACCTTGGAAATTTTGATTTGGATACTGTTGTCTGTTACCTCCAGTGGAATGAGAGTTATTTTGATTGTTCCCTCTTCCTCTACTTCTTCCTCTGCCTTTCCCTCTTCTGAATGAGAATTGAGTTTGGAAGGCATTGGATATTGACTCATCTGTGAGATGCAGTCTGGTCTCATGTGTCATCAGAGAACCAATTAGTTCATCTGTTGAAAATCTTGACAGGTCCTTGGATTCAAGGATGGCTGTGACAACCATTTCAAATTTCTTGGGAAGACTTCTGAGAATTTTCTCAACAATTCGTTGATCAGTGATGGTTTCACCAATCAGTCTGATTTGGTTCACGATTCCCATGACTCTGGTCATGAATTGATCGACAGTTTCAGATTCTGTCATCCTGAGAGTCTCGAATTGTGTCCACAATGACTGCAGTTTAACTGTTTTTACCCAGTCATTTCCTTGGTAGGACATTTTGAGGATGTCCCAGGCCTGTTTGGAAGTGCCAGCGCCTGTGATTTTCGAGAATATCGAATCATCCACAGAATTCTAAATCCAGAATTTCGCTTTGTTTTCTTTGGTCCTCATAGTTGCCTGAGCAATTCTATGCGCATTTGTCATGGCAGTGAGGGCGGATGGATCTGGTTCCACATATCCAAGATCCACTGGTTCCCATCACTCTTGTGCTTGCAAGAACGACTTCATTCGAAGAGACCAGAACTCATAGTTCTTTCCCAGAAGAATCGGACCCTGAGTTGGGCCTAGGTTGCTAGATGATGCCATTTCAAAAAAAAAATTGCACTAAAAATAGAGGGAAAAATTTGTATTTACCTCCAATCTCAGAAACGTCGATTTGCCGATGGCCGATGTGAGATTATCAGGCTTGAAGTGGCCCTTGGTCTCCTTGCAATGTGACCACACACTTTAATGTTAAGGCGCTACGGGCTTTTCCCGTTCTTTTGTCTTTCAAAATGACGAAACGCGAAAAATTTGCCTTTGGACTTTTCAATGGTCCAGATCTGCTGATGATCAGACGATCCAGATCTTATCGGGATTTCACGAATCGGGATTTCGCGAGTTCTGATGTCGAGTGTTTCTGACTCCTCGAATCCCCGATCTCCGATTTTTCCGATGGCGCGTTCCTTTCAGGACTTTCCCGATTCCTCTGATCACTGCCACGTGTCCCAACAAATGGACGGTCGTGATATCTCTTCGCGATTTCGCAAATGGATAGGACCCGGACGTCTCGTCTCCAGGATCCGTGAAATGCCGATGCGCCGATTGACTCGTTTGACGAGATGACGTCAGCTGGGCCCCGCAAATGGAGGGTTTCTCCTGTTGGGATTTCGGACTTCGGAGTTTTGAAGTGCTTGTGTTTCTTGTCCTCAAGAATCGTGAAACGTCGAATCCCGATATGCTGACGGCCCTTTCCTTGTCGGAACTTTTCCCGAGTCCCTGGATTTACGCCATGCGTTCAGGAGTGATGGACGGTCCTGATTCCTCCTTGGGATATCGCGACTTGCGATGCTCTGAATTGCTGTCAACTTGAAACTCCGAAGGCCGATACGCTGACAATTCCCTCGATGTCTGCCACGTGTCCAGAAGATATGAACGACTGAGATCCGATCGGGATTTCGCGTATCGCAATTTCGCGAGTTGCGATGTCAAATTTCTTTGACAACTTGAAACCCCGAATGCCGAAATGCCGACGGGCACTGCGATGTTCGCCACGTGTCCAGGAGAGATGAACGACTGAGATCTGATCAGGATTTCGCGTATCGCGATTTCGCGAGTTGCGATGTCAAATTTATTTGACAACTTGAAACCCCAAATGCCGAAATGCCGACGGTGCGTTGATCCACTGCCACCTGTCCTCGGAGATGGACGACTTACAATTCTTCTTGGGATTTCGCGATATCGCGTATCGGAGTTTTTGGAGAGCAGTTTCCTTTGCTCGTCCAACTCCCGATTCCTGATTTTGCGATGGAATAGGATCTCGCCACGCGTCTCTTGATGGACGGTCAAGATGACGTCGGGATTTCTCAAGTAAAAAATTCTCCGGTGCGTTCCAAACGACGAACCGTCATGCACCTTCTTGCTGATCTAACGACTGTCGGGTCTTTGCACAAGATCTGATGGCTGAAATTCTTTCGCCTTTTCCGTGCTCCCCTTGTCCCTTCTGAACTGATTTCCCGCCTCGGATCCGTTCGCAAGATGAATCTTACGGCCTCAATGTCTATTCCTTGCACCTGAGATGCGTTCTTCACACCTGTGGAAGAAAAATTCGTGAACCTTTCAAAGATTTGAAAGAATTTCACGACTTCTTCGTTATCTTCTAAAATCTTTGACATATTGAATGATTTCCCGTAGATCTTTAAACGATTCTGCCTTCTGCATGAATCTTTAACAATTTTGAACGTTTTCTTCGAGTTCTTTAAGCAAACTTCCGTTCTGCAGCTCTTCTTCGTCAATCTTTGACAATTCTTGAAAAATTGTGCCGGTTTCTTTAAAGTTTCTTCTTCTGCTATCTCTGCTTCCTCGTTATTTCGAGTGAAGTACGCTCTGCAACCTCTGCAAGCTTCCTATGGAAATCTTTAAAGAGTATTACGAACAACTCTCCAAGCCTTGTGAAAAGGTTGTGTTGCGTGCTCTCAAGATCCGTGAGGCTCTGCGCTGTGGGGTTCGAATTGCTCTCTGGACTGTGTGAAGAGGCTTACACCTGTAGCTCTGATACCATGATAAATTGTGAGGCAAAGAGAGAATACAGAGAGAAGAGAATAGAACAGTATATTAAGAATGTATGAAGAAGTACAGAAGAAGTACAGAACTTAGAACTCTTATACAATGTAAGATGGTTGAGCTATATATGCTCAAGCAAGACAAAAATAGAAAGTACAAATGTCCAATACAGCTGGCAGTGTACGGTCATACTGTTGAGGGTACAATATATTTAACATATATGCATGTGGTCGTGGAAGCCAATTAAGGGAACCGATCATAAAACATGCCCGTTGAGCATAAAAGTGTGACCTGTGCGTGGAGCAGCATCAAAGAAGAATGTTCAGATCTGTGTTGGCCATGAGTCTGAGGATGATGAGGGCATGCCACTGCATGAGGCGTGAGGCTGCATCGGTGGAGGCCATGGAGGATGTACCAGATCCAGTGAAGCTGAAAATCACTGGTTTCACCGGAGGCCACGAAGACTGGATCTGGGTGTAAGTTCAGAGAGGTTGATTTGTTTCCTAATCTGGCAGTGATGGTTGAGGAGCTGATGCTGTAAGTAGCGACAATTGTTAAGGCTCACAGAGGCATGAAGTCAGCAGGTCATGAGGCATGGCTCAAGGAGATTTGTGTAGAGAAAATGTGGGAGGACGTGTAGAAGCTGTAAGAGAGAACCTCATTGGCATTGAGGTGGATTGGCAGGGTTAGCCTAGATTGGGTGTGCCTCTAATCAACAAGGGTTTTCACATGGTGGAGCATTGTGGTCAAGCAATGGGAAAGATGATCTTAGCCATGCTACTGAATGATCATAACCTTGGTAATAAATTGGAGAATAAAAGTGGAAATTAAAATTTTATGGAGACATATGTTTTATTTGATGTTTATTACTTCAACCTCAAATGTCAAAGTGTTAATTTCAAGGTGGAGGCACCAAAGGGGGTTCTTGGCCATGGCTGGTGATTGGAGCATAGAGCATATAGTCAATCAATGACATGGCATGGTATAAGAAGCATTTTTCTTTAGCAACAAATGAGATAAGTTATGCTAAATGGAAGCAATCCCAGAAATGGTAATGGTAAAATTACCATGTGAACATTTGTTTTTTTCTTATGGATTTGTAATCTTGCATGTAATTGGGCATATGACTGCAAGAGCTGATTAGTACCTTGGGATATTGGGTCACCTATGAAAAGTATAGATAAATATTTAGGTAGACCAAAGAGGGGTGGAGGCATGTATGTGTGGGTTAACCTTGACTCAGTAAATGAGTCATGAGTTAAACTTTGTCTTAGGTTAATAATGGTGGGTTTCGAGTCTATGTTTTTTGGTTTCCCATGGTATGGTGTCCATGATATTGCATGTAATGAAGAATGTTCAAAGTCTTAGAGGAACTCTATGGAAATCGGTCTGGAGGTGAGCGATGAACGCTTACCTAGCTGGCTTGACCAGATTTGGTCAAGGGAATGTTCATGTTAAGGTAGAGCTTGGGTTGAGCTCACTTGGTTGGCTTAGTCTATTTTTGGCGAAGGTCTTGAACACAATGTTCGAGGTGGAGAACTGAAGTTTCTCAGGATCGCAACAAAAGAGTTGTTTGCAAGATCAATAATTCATTGTATGGCCTGAAGAGTGCACACATACAATTGTACAAGATGTTGATTCCTTCACGGTGAGTCGAGATTTTCAAGAAGAGGGAATAACTATGGTATTCACTATCTTCGTGTTTAGAGTGTTGATGATATGCTTGTAGTAAGCACAATCATGGTTACAATTAATGGGTTGGATCAATTGGCTTGGACATTCGAGATGAAGGATCGGGGAGAAGAAAAACAACCTTGAGCATGGAATGCACAGGGATGAGGCTAAAGGTGAGTTTTGGTTATCACAACAATGAGTGTGTGGAAAATACATTCAGAAACTCAGTATGAATTTAACGTGAAACCGTTAAAAATCCTTTTAGAATTTTTCTTCAGGTTTATGTCCAAGTGATGAGGCAGAAAAGGGTTACATGTCTCATGTATCGTATGCTGGTAAAATGTATAAGTTTGCGATGAGAATATCAGATATTTCACTTCCAGGGAGTTGTCATTGTTCACATGATAAATCCAGGTGGAACACTGAAATGGATGCTTCAGTTTTGAATGCACTAGTATCACCTATATTTAGCTTGCAAGAAGGTGATGAATGGACAATGGTATAGTTTCAGGTAAATTGTTGTCAAGGTGCAGATTGTTGAAATGGTGACAACCAATTTCTAATTCTGTTGGATATTGGCATCTTGTAGATCCCTATTATTTAGTTTTCGATTGAGGCTAATGAGTCCAATTTAAGGATGCAATTAATTTAGTTAGTTTCATGTAACTGTGGAGATAACTGTATAAATGTGAATGCCTCATAGGCATTCAGTGAGCAAGGGCTTCTAACCCTCTCTAGGGTTTCCCATTGCCAAGCTAATTGTAATCTCTTGTTTTTCCTTGATAATCAAATGATTTCCATTGTCGTGTGGATGTTTCCCTCACCTTGAGGGTTTTACCACGTAAATATTTGTTCTCTTGTGTGATTGTTTTATGGCCTGTGTGTTTCTGTTGTATTGTTTTCTATTGGCTTTCGCTGCCCAACAATATACATGTGTGGTATGCACACTAATAGTTCAGATTTCAGTTCGGTTCTGGAATGCTAGAATAATATGTACATGCATCCTTTCTTTCTCTCTTTATGGATTTGGGGATTTTGTACATCCTGAATTCCTATCGGTGAACCATCACATGGTTTTCTTTCAAAACAAGGGAAATAGTTTCAAAGCAGCTAGTGCCTGCCTCTTGAAAGGAGTTTGTAATTGATTCACGAGTATACACCAGTTCTTAAAGTTTGAGGTGAGAAGAAGATTTTCAAGTCCATTTATCTAGCCTCAATGCATATGTAGATAAGGGTGAGATTGTTTCAAATTGTGCTTCGATACTCACATTTGGGTACGATCCTTATGGCAGTCAGGTTCAAAAATAGAAGTTTCAAATCATTTTGTTGTGCTTCAGTCAGTATTGGGGTGTAGGGTTTAGGAAGCACTTTAAAATAGTCAAGCTTAATGCCTAGTGCTCTTTTTTTAATAGTAAGTTATTCTATATTCACCCTAAACTTTGAATCGTATTATGGTATATCTTATGTTGACCATGTGCTCATTATTCTTGATTTATTTTTTCATTTCAAATTTTATCATAGCATCCACTAATGTCACTGTAAAGTCTTGATCATGTGTTATGCTGATGAATTTGGAAGTTCTCTCCTTTTAGTAGAAAGATGTAATTTGCAATGTGGGTCTTTAGTGATTAGTTGCAGAAGAGATCCAAGTGCAGTTAGGAAACAATATAGACTATTTGATATGTTATTATACTAGTTTGAAATGACTTGGTTCATTATTTTTTTTGGGTACTCTAATTATAATAAATTGCAGCCTTGGAAAAACCAACTTGTGATCAGACTAGAATTTGTGCCTCTCAATCTATTCCCTAGCAGTCCTTTTTTTTTGGGATGCCTTCCATCATAGATAATATTTCCTGACATTGATTCATTGAGCTGTAAATTGTCCTTCTATGAAAGGTTTTTATTTAGGCTGCTCATACGTGATGATGATGCAGGAGCATCGTTGGAAAGAATGTAGAGGCAGGACCACTCAACACGTGAGAGTTCTTCCAAAAATTCAACGTTGGCAGTCGCAGCCGAATTTGAAATCTGCCTTAATTCAACGTCGAAATTTACCTTTGGAGGAACACTTGAACTAGTGCTGAATTTTACCCTTTGAGGCACGTTTTGAAAACCGCAAGCAGAGGAGGAGTTTCCACTACGGCTCTAGAGTGCGACTAGACTAAGATAACATAGGATGAATTTTAGAGTAGGCAAGTAGCCAGGGAAAAACCCTAGAAACGTTTTTAAGTTAAGTACAAGTTTGTACGCCCAAAGAGAGAGAGCTGCAACACAAAGAGAAATTAGTTGTAAGGGAGAACTGCAAGTTAGCAGGAGATATCAGTTTTTGAGTTACTGTAATTTGAATGTACTTTGTAGCCATTGGGCACTTGTGAATATAACAAGAGGGAAAATTGATCCAAATGCGTGTTGTGCAGTTGTGTTTACATTTTCTTGTCTTTTCAGTTATTCTTGTGTCCCATAAACAAGTGAATGAAACGGTGAATGTGAGTTTTCCAGTTTCAATTGTTTCTCTTAATTTGACGCTCTTCAAGGTGTGCATCGAGCCAAAGAGGAACGCAAGGAAATCGAGAGGAATTTCTCTACGAGAAGTACCGTGAATCTGAGTTATCGAAATCCCTCAGATGCAAGGAGTGTGCGGAAAATCGAAGTCTGAACTAGACAAAGCTCAAGAGGGGTAACACGTCGAAAAGTGTTATCAAGACTCAATAACCCATTCCCTGAAAGAAGCGGAGGCCGAGCCTTTGAAGACTTAGAAAATTTTCTAAGTCTGAAGGGAGTAAAAGCTCAGGAGGAAGAACGTCATTGAGCATTGGATCGTGGTGGAGAATCCTGTGGACCATTCGATTTGAGGTAGGAGCACAAACTTTAACACTGTGTAGATCCAGGAGAGGAGATCTCAAAGATCTGAACGGATGGTGGAGAACTCTCGAGGAGATTCACGAAATAACGCAAGCTGTTGGATCAAGTGGAGTTGCAAGGAGGTCAGTGACGGGGAAGAGATCTGATCATAGATCTAGAGGGCATTGTGAGCCGTTGATCAAGCGCCTCGAGCTTTCGACATTTCGACATTTCGGCATTTTGGAAACCGGGACTACAAGGGCCAATAGTGTGGGACTCTCGACTGGTGGAACCCTGAAAAATATCGGAGCCGTCAGATCTTCGAGGGCCTAGAGCTGTTGATCTGTAGGGGGGGGGAGATTTCGTGGTTTCGACGACCGGGAAGAGGAGTGGACAGCTCCGTAAGACGCAAAGTCGCAAAATGCGAAACGTCGAAATAAGCATAGTCGTCGATCCAAGAGAGATCTGAGCCGTGGATCTCGTGTCACCGGGATTTCGGCATTAGGGACTTGGAGGAGTGAAGGATCCATCATATTGGGAAGCCCGGGGTCGAGAAACGCAGCACACCTTTTGGGCCAAGTCCGTGGTCGTGCCCACAATCAAAAGAAGTGGAGAACGTGAGCCTAGCGCTTGGTTGCGCGGGTGAACACAGAGAAGGACTTGTGGATTCGAAAAGGAGGGTTCCAGCTTGGAGCCAGAAGAGCCATTTCGGCCCCGAACCAGAAGATCCTGACTGGGAGGTCACGCAGCCTTAAGGAGGGATAGGGGGTCTGCATCAGGTGGTATCAGAGCATAAGTTCTTCATCTTTAGACTTTAGGTGAAAGAAAAAGGTAGAGACCAAGAACTTGGAGTTGTACTCTGTGTGTGACAAACAGTCAACACAATGTCACCAAGGAGACGAGAGGTACCTTTGGCCAACCGTGTTGTAGAGAGGGAGATGTGAGAACTTCGCGCCAGATTGGAAACAATGGAAGAAACATAGAGAAGAGCAGCTGACGCTGGAGACGTCAGTGAAGTAGAAAGTGAAGAGGTTGAAGTTGAAGAAGCTACAGGAGAGGATGTTGTAGAAGGACGTTTGTTGAGAGTAGTTGCTAGACTGGGAGGAAGAGAAAAAATAGATGTTCCCATGTATGAGGGAAACCTATATGCTAAAGAACTATTGGATTGGATAATATCCATGGACATACACTTCGATTACGAAGACGTCGATGAGGAGAAGAAGGTGAAGCAGGCAGTCACCAGGTTAAAAGGACATGCAACATTGTGGTGGGATGAACTACAGGCCAAGAGAAGAAGCAAAGGAAAACAAAGGATAAAGAGTTGGGACATAATGGTAGCCAAGCTGAAGGCTAAATTCATACCCAAAGATTATCATATAAATCTGCTCAGGAAAATGCAGAACTTGAGACAGAAAGTGATGACAGTCAAGGAGTACACCGAGGAGTTCTACCGGTTGAACATTAGAACTGGAAAAATGGAGAGAGATGAAGAAAGAGTCACCAGATATATAAATGGTTTGAGATATGAAATCCAGGATGAAATTAGCATGATGTCAGTGAGGATTGTGGAAGATTCTTTTGAGTTTGCACTGAAGGCAGAGGAGAAGCTAGCTAGAAAACAAAACCAACGAGGAAGAGGTAAAGGCTCGATCCCAAGAAAAATAAAGGGATTTAATAATGATAGAGCACATCAGTCTATGGACGAGGCTGAGAAACCACACAATCACTCAGAATGAGGAGGACGTTCACGAGGGAGACAGAGTGGTGGAAGAAACTATTCTAGAGGAAGAGGCAGAGGAGGAGTAAGGTGCTATAACTGTGGAAAGATATGGCACTTGTCTTGGGAATGTCCCGAGAAGAATAAGGAAGGAGGAGAAGATCACATTTCAGAATCACAAGGAAGAGATGTTGAGGCAGAAGGAGCAGAGGATGGATCATCCCTAATGTTGAGAAAAATTCTCTTAAAACTAGAGGCAGAAATTGAAAAACCAGTGCAGAGAAACAATCTCTTCAGGACAGCTTGCAAGACTAAGGATAAAGTATGCAAGGTGATCATTGAAAGTCTGAGTACTGAAAACCTAGTATCTAAAGAGATGGTGGAGAAATTGGAGCTGAAGACAACTGGGCATCCAAAACCATACAAAGTCTCATGGCTGCAAAAAGGACACCAGGTAATGATCACTAAACAATGCTTGGTTGAAATTAAAATAGGAGGATATAAAGATGAAATCCTATGTGATGTAATTCCCATGGATGTGTGCCATATTCTGTTGGGAAGACCATGGCAGTTTGAAAGACACATCATTCATGATGGGAGGAAAAACACATATACATTAGGAAAGAATGGTAGGACGCATATGTTGTTGCCAATAGAGGAGAAGAGAGTAAAGGAGGAAGCCATCACAAACATACTTCTCATGAGTGGGAAGGAACTCCTGAAAGAAGTCAAGGAAGAACATGAGATGCAGTTCTCTATGGTGAGGAAGCCCAGAGTCATCCTTACGAGTACATCAATGGATGATTTTCCTGAAGAAGTTCAGGAGCTGTTGGATAATTTTTCTGATATAGTGGTGGATGAGTTGCCAAACTCATTTCCACCCATCATGAGTATCAGTCATCATATCGACTTGATACCAGGGGAAAGTCTACCAAACAAAGCAGCGTACAGATTGACACCTCGAGAAAATGAAGAAGTGAAGGACCAAGTCCAAGAGTTGCTAGAAAAAGGTTTGGTCAGAGAGAAATTGAGTCCATGCACAATATCGACTGTGTTCAACCCAAAGAAAGATGGAGGATGGAGAATGTGCACAGACTCGAGAGCCATCAACAACATCACCATCAGGTACAGATTTCCCTTACCAAGAATGGATGATTTAATGGATTGCTTAAGTGGAGAAATTTTATTTTATAAGATAGATCTGAAAAGTGGATATCACCATATTAGAATGAGAGAAGGTGATGAATGGAAAACATCCTTTAGGACAAACGAAGGTCTATACGAGTGGTTGGTTATGCCATTTGTCTTAACAAATGCCCCGAGTACTTTTATGAGGTTGATGAATGAAATTCTAAAAGATTTCATTGGCAAGTTCGTGGTTGTATATCTGGACGATATACTGATCTTTAGCAGGACTAAAGAGGAGCATTTGAGGCACCTAACGCTAGTAATGAGGAGGCTACAGTAGGAGAAGTTGTTGATCAATTTGAAGAAGTCCTTTTTTATGAAGACATAACTCATTTATTTGGGTTTCGTGGTCTCTTCCAATGAATTGAAGATGGATCCAGAAAAGGTGAAAGCGATCAGAGAATGGTCGTCACCAAGAAGCATGTTCGAGGTAAGGAGCTTCCATGGATTAGCGAGCTTCTATAGGAAGTTCATTAGAGACTTTAGTGGAATTTGTGCACCCATGACGGATACAGTAAAGAAGCAACACAAGTCTTTTAAATGGACAGAGGAGGTCGAAAAGAGCTTCAACATATTAAAGGTGAAGATAACAGAATGACCAATTCTGGTCTTGCCGAATCTCAAAAGGACATTTCAGGTGAGATGTGATGCAAGCAGAATTGCGATAGGAGCAGTTTTGATTCAGGATAACAGACCTATTGCCTATTTCAACGAGAATCTAAATGAGACTAAGAAGAAATACTCCACATATGACAAGGAGTTTTATGCCATAATTCAAGCTCTGAAGAAATGGAGGCATTATCTTGTCCCGCAAGAATTTGTCTTCTATAGCGATAACCAAGATTTACAATTCATAACCAGACGGGAAAAAATGAACCAGAGGCATGCAAAATGGGTTGAATTTATTCAAAATTTTACTTTTGTCATAAAACATATTGCTGGGAATGCTAACAAGGTTGTTGATGTGTTAAGAAGGAGATGTTTGATCATGCAGGAATTCCAGGTGAAGACCTTGGGGTTTGAACACCTTAAGGACATGTATCATGATGATATAGATTTCAAGGAGGCATATGAGGCATGTGCTAATCCTGTGTTCAGAGATAGAAGTCAGTGGACATAATACATGATTCAGGAAGGACTGTTGTTCATAGGACATCAGTTGTGCATACCAAAATGCTCAATAAGGGATAATCTTCTAAAGGCAAAACACAACGGAGGATTGGTTGGACATTTCGCCCATGATAAAACGTTCGTACAGTTGAGAAACTCATAATATTGGCCAGGTATGAGAACATAAGTGATAAATTTGGTGAACAGATGTAGAATCTGCCAACATGCTAAGGGGATTCAATACCAGAGAGGCCTTGGGATGAAATAAGCATGGATTTTGTGTTGGGATTGCCAAGAACACAAAGAGGATTTGATTCCATATTTGTGGTGGTGGATAGATTTTCAAATATGACACATTTCATCCCATGCCAAAAGATCAGTGACGCAACGCATGTTGCAAATCTGTTTTTCAAAGAAGTTGTGAGACTTCACAGCCTACCCAGGAGCATTGTCTCAGACAGAGACACAAAAATTGTTGGTCACTTTTGGAGGACATTGTGGAAGAAGATGGGGATGAATTTGTCCTTCAGCTCAGCTTATCACCCTCAAACATATGGGTAGATTGAAGTGGTAAATAGAAGTTTGGGAAATTTATTAAGGAGTCTAGTTACTGAAAATCATAACCAGTGGGATCAGATTCTGCCACAAGAAGAATTTGCATACAATGACTCACCAAATAGGAGAATTGGAAGGAGCCCATTCCAAATACTATATGGAATGAAAACCAGGGGAGTGTTTGAGTTCAGAGACTTGGAACAGGGTGAGATCAGGAGCACTAGAGCAGAGGATTTTGCTGCAGAGATGGAGCGACTCCATAGCCAGATCAAAGGATAGTTGGAGAGTTCTAATCAGAAATACAAGCACAGAGCTGATCAACATCGCAGGGAACTTCAATTTGAAGTAGGAGATCAGGTTTTAGCACATCTTAGGAAGGAAAGATTCCCTAGGGGAACATACAACAAGTTGAAGATGAAAAAGATAGGACCCTGTAAGATCTTGAGGAAGTTTGATGCAAATGCCTATGAGATTGAGCTGTCAGATGGTGTGGGAATTTCACCCATATTCAATGTTTCAAACCTGTATCCATAAAATAAAGATGACACGGAAGGGTCAGAAGCTCAAGGAAAAATTTAGTGAGAGAAAAAAATGCCTGTGGCAGAAAAGATGCAGATGGAGAAAATTGTTGATCGGAGAATAACCAAGAAGACAAGAAGGAAAACCTATTTTGAGTATCTGGTCAAATGGAAGGGACACCCAATCGAAGATGCTAGTTGGGAAACCAAAGCTACTATCAAGAAGCAGGGAAAATCAGTAGAGGAGCTCATGGATAGGAGTCCATGAATTTTTTTCAAGGGGAGTATGATGCAAGAGCATCGTTGGCAAGCACGTAGAGGCAGGACCACTCAACATGTGAGAGTTCTTCCAGAACTTTAATGTTGGAATTTGTAGACGAATTTGAAATCCTCCTTAATTCAAGGCTGAAATTTACCTTTGGAGGCACACTTGAACTAGTGTCGAATTTTACCCTTTGAGGCACGTTTTGAAAATCACAAGTAGAGCAGGAGTTTCCACTACATCTCTAGAGTGCGACTAGACTAAGATAACATAGGATGAATTTTAGAGTAGACAAGTAGCCAGGGAAAAACCCTAGAAACATTTTTAAGTTAAGTAGAAGTTTGTACACCCAAAGAGAGAGAGCTGCAACATAGAGAGAAATTAGCTGTAAGGGAGAAATGCAAGTTAGTAGGAGATCTCATTTTTTGAGTTACTGTAATTTGAATGTATTTTGTAGCCATTGGGCACTTGTGAATATAAAAAGAGGGAAAATTGATCCAAATGCGTGTTGTGCAGTTGTGTTTACATTTTCCTATCTTTTCTCTTATTCTTGTGTCCCATAAACAAGTGAATGAAATGGTGACTATGAGTATTCCAGTTTCAATTGTTTCTCTTCATTTGATGCTCTGCAAGGTGTGCATTGAGATAGAGAGGAACACAAGGAAATTAGGAGGAATTTCTCTACGAGAAGTATCGTGAATCTGAGTTATCGAAATCCCTCAGACGCAAGGAGTGCACGGGAAATCGAGGTCTGAACCAGATAAATCTCAGGAGGGGTAACACGTCGAAAAGTGTTATCAAGATTCAATAACCCATTCCCCGGAAAAAGCAGAGGCCAAACCTTCAAAGACTTAGAAAATTTTCTAAGTCTAAAGCGAGTAAAAGCTCAGGAGGAAGAACGTCGTCGAGTGTTGGATCGCGGTGGAGAATCCCGTGGACCGTCCAATTTGAGGTAGGAGCACAAACTTTAATGCTGTGTAGATCCAAGAGAGGAGATCTCGAAGATATGAACAGACGGTGGAGAACTCTCGAGGAGAGTCGCCAAATACCGCAAGCCATTGGATCAAGTGGAGTTGCAAGGAGGTTAGTGACGGGGAAGAGATCTGACCGTAGATCTGGAGGGCGTTGTGATCCGTCGATCAAGCGCCTTGAGTTTTCGGCATTTCGGCAACCAGGAGTACAAGCGCCAATAGTGTGGGACTCTTGACTGGTGGAACCCCGAAAATATCAGAGCCATCAGATCTTCAAGGGCCTAGAGACATTGATCTGTAGTGGGGGGAGATTTCGTGGTTTCGGCAACCGAGAAGAGGATTGGACATCTCCGTAAGACGTGAAGTCGCGAAACGTGAAATGTTGAAATAAGCATAGTTGTCGATCCAAGAGTGATCTGAGCTGTGGATCTCATGTCACTGGGATTTCGACATTCAGGACTTGGAGGAGTCAAGGATCCATCGTTGTGGGAAGCCCGGGGTCCCGAAACGCGACACGCCTTTTGGGCCAAGTTCGTGGTCGTGCCCACGGTCACAAGAAGTGGAGAACATGAACCTAATGCTTGGTTGCATGGGTGAACACAGAGAAGGACTTGTGGATTCAAAAAGGAGGGTTCCAACTTGGAACCAGAAGAGCCATTTTGGCCCCGAACTAGAAGATCCTAACTGGGAGGTCGCGCAACCTTGAGGAGGGATAGGGGGTCTACATCAAATGACATGTGATATGTAGGGTTTGTTCCCCATTAGCAGGATTGGTTATTTTATGCAATAATTTGCAGGTTAATATACTTGAAGGTTTGTGGCTACTAGATAGTTCAAATCTCGATAAAAAATGTTCCCTAGCAGGCCTTTAAGTAGGATTTGTTTTGTTATAGGCATCCATTCTCAACACTTCATCAAGTAGTTTTTGGGCTGTAAATAGACTTCGTTTCATTAGAAAAAAAAATGTTCTACTTGATCAATCAGCTTATGTGGGGTCTCCATTCGGTTGGTGGGACTGGCCCATCTAATCAAGAAAGAATGTTTTCCAACCCAGTTAGCTCCATTGGTTTGATTTTGAATTCCTTGAGGAATATTTTTGGTTTCTTGCGTATGTATTCTTTTAGTGTCTATATTTCCCTCGAATCATGTTTGTTCCATCTTGAGAATGTCAGTTCTACAACCTTTCCAGATGGAATTTTGATTCTGTGTATACTAGCATAGCATACATGCACTCAATGTTTAGGTTCATGTTGTTTATGGAAATCTATAGCCTTAGTAGGAGATATTAGTGCGAGGAGGTGGCGTGTAAGGTTTCCCTAGATCTAAGTTGTGCTAAAATAGACAATTTTGGAGTTAAAAACAGTGGAACAGAGAGAATTGTACCAGTCAACATGAGTTCAAAATCGAAGTCCAAACTACCAAGTGGGGAAACCATGGTGTTTTTTATGAGGACTACCAAGTGGGGAAACCATTGTGGTCATTATGACTTATGTGGGCATGGAGGTGGCGTGTAAGGTTTACCTAGATCTAAGTTGCACTAAAATAGACATTTTTGGACTTAAAAACAATAGAACTGAGAGAAATGTACCAGTCAACATGAGTTCAAAGTCGAAGTCCAAACTACCAAGTGGGGAAACCATGGTGGCCATTATGAGGACTACCAAATGGGGAAACTATGGTGGCCGTTCTGACTTAGGTGGGCACGTTGTTGCAGTAATGGTTTTAGTTTGTTAGTGTATTGCCTTTAGGGATTTTCTAATGTTTAAAGCAACCACTCTTTCAACCCATAAGTCGATTATACCCAACCACATACATTTAACATCCATATGCACCCAAGCACTAATCGACAGAAATTTGTGATCACCAATTCCTCCACAACTACTCTAATACCATATTTTACTTTGATTAAAAAAGTGTTTTTACATTTATTTAAACTCACCATTACCACATCGCTACAAACACATGCTCCCAGTGTCATCCATATAATAGATTGATTTTTCTAGCCGAGATTACAGATTTCCTAAAATAATTTTTCTAGCTGAGCTTACAGATTTCCTAAAATAATACAATAGAGGTTGTCCACTGAACATAAGAAACATCGACCGAGAGGAGGGGTGGTCCGCTAGACGAATCCTAGGATTTCCATCGCCGGGACAAAGAGTAGTCCATATATTCCCCGTGTGCTCCATAATTCCATCGTTGTTATCAAACAAAATGTCCTGAAAACTGAAAAAATAATCAATAAAATCCACCATGGTCATGAAGAGTGGGTGGTTGAAATAGCAGTCAGGGATCACAAACTGCGTCTGTTCCTCTTGGGCATCCTCAACATACCCCGCCAAGAATCCCTTTGGAATGTCTTTGGGAGGATACCCACTTTTCTTGTCATTTTCTTCCACAAAACTTACACAACGGCCACCAAAGGAAACATTATATGTTTAATTTCTATTTATTCCCTTTTGTCACTAGATTAAAGGATCTTTAGCATGTAAGAGGTTCATAGAAAATAATTTTTTGTTTCTCCTATCCTTTAGGAATAATACAAATTGTTGTATGCAGTAATTTGTCTAGGTACAAAAGTTAAAACCCTCAGTAAAATCAACATATTAGCTCATGAGACCCAGGTGAATTATATAATTAATAAATTTGCTTCCGGTTCATTCATGCCATGTGCAATATTTTTTTTCCCCTTTCCCTTTATGTTCTTACTTCCCATTTTATATGTATTTTTCTTACATGCACATGAACCTCCTTGCTCATGACAACTCTTTGAATATGGTTGTGAACCAATTTATTGCCATGTGAAATATTGTTTTCCCCCTTGCCCTTTATGTTCTTACTTCCCATTTTATATGTATTGTTCTTACATGCACAAGAACCTCCTTTCTCATGAAAGCCCTTTGAATATGGTTGTGAACCAATTTCGGCATGGCATGTCTATAAAATGCAGTGAAAAAGTATCTTTAAGCAATGGAACTGAGCACCAAGAATGCCTATAATTTGTTAAAATATAGGTAATGGTTCTTGAATAAGACTTGACTCGACACTGAATTTGGGATTCTTGAAATATATATAGAAAAATATAGAGTGAAATCACAAGTGACGGGAGGTTCCTACATCCATGAGTCCCTACTATTAAACATATGCTTATTAATTTTAAAGCAAATTGTTACGCTAAGGAGGAGTTTAAGGCTACTTGGCTTAGCATTAGCCTTTATGGGTTTCTTCATGGTTACCGATGTAGGCTACTTCATGGAACTTGTGGAGGCCACCATAAAATATGAACATAGCCTTTCGCGGTATTCGGTTCTTACAGAGCTAGTAAGTCCAACAGAGCAAGTCTGAGCTGATGAAGGACAATGCAATGCCACTATCTAACACTTTCGAGAGTGAGGTGACCACTAAGCACTTCCCAAAACCCTCCACTTAAATGGCTCATTGTAAACATTTTCATATTATTATTTTTTAAATGAATATTCAATTCTGACAAATACCTAAATAAAATTCACATACACCATGAACAAAATAATTAAATTTATCAATTTAAAATATTTATTAAATATTTTTAATTTTGATAAAAAATAATTTAATAAAATTATTCACACAACATTGAAAAGCTAATATAAAACAATGCAAAATCCACTATTTAATATACCAAAACACACCTGTTAATGTACGAATGCTAAGCAAATGCTATAGTCCCTCGCAGAGGCAGGGACTAATAAGGAAGAGTTTATTATAATTTCTATACATCTCTCTTTGTTGTGTTATTTTTTATGTTGATAGAATAATTATACACAAATGCTATAGTCCCTCACATAGGCAGGGACTAATAAGAGTTTATTATAATTTCTATACATCTCTCTTTGCTGTGTTATTTTTTATGTTGATAGAATAATTGTATACATATGCGATATGCACACAAATAGTTTGGCTTTCAATTCGGTGGTGGAATGCTAGAATAATATGTACATGATCTAGTTTTCTTGCTTTGAGGATTTTTTACATCCTAAATCCCTCTTGGCGAACCATCACAGGGTTTGGTTTCTAAATCCCACAGGTTTTGGTTTCTAAATCCCTCTTGGCGAACAATCACAGGGTTTATTATAATTTCTATACATCTCTCTTCGTTGTGTTATTTTTTATGTTGATAGAATAATTATTTACATATGCGGTATGCACACAAATAGTTTGGTTTTCAATTCGGTGGTGGAATGCAAGAATAATATGTACATACGACCTCGCCTTCTAGCCTTGGGGATTTTGTACATACTAAATCCCTCTTGGCGAACCATCATAGGGTTGGGCTTTAAAGTAAGGATTTGTATTATAATTTCTATACATCTCGCTTTTCGTCGTCGCATTATTTTTTATGTTGATGTTTGTGTGTAGAACTAGCAACAACCACTTTTATGTAAAAAGTGGTTGATATACGTCGATCGACACTATTAATTGTAAAAGGTGGAAAATGGCGTCGATCGACGTATATCAACCACTTCTTACATAAAAATGGTTGTTGCTAGTTGATGACGGACATGCATGGCCACAACCATAAACATATTTATACATTTTAAATTTAATAATTAAATATTATTTAATAATTACTTAATTATTATTTAAAATAAAATAATTAATAATTTAGTTAATATTATTATTAATTAAATCATTTATTAATAATAATAATATTAATAATAACTAAATTAGTAATAATTTATTAATAATAATAAAATAATATTTAATTATTAATAATGATTAAATAATAATAAATTATTATTAAATTTATAAAAATTAATTAATTAGAAGTTATATATTAATATTTATTAATTAATAATAATTAAATTATTAATTATCAATTGATTATCAATAATAAAATAAATATTAAATAACATTTATTTATAAATTAAAAAATAATATAGCACAAATAAAATAAGTATAAAAAAATATAGACATTATTAAAAGATAATGGAAAAACATATTTATAGATTATAAATTAATTTAGAAAAAAAATAGTAAATAACAAAGTAATAAATAAAGTTAATAATAATAATAATAAAGTATTACATGTAACAATAAGAAAGTAATAACAAAATAAACCCATTACTAAATTAATAATGCAAACATATACAAATAAAGTAAGAAAGCATTAATAATGTATAAATATATTAATGTATTAATTAATTAATACCTTAATGCATTGCATAAATAAAGTATCAATATATTAATGTATAATGTAATGTGTTAATGTAACTTGTAATTTAATAAATATCTTGAGCATGTAATCTATTAATAAATGTATAAATTAATAGATTGCTAAAATATTAAAATTAGTTAATTATGAATTGTTTAATAAAACATATATGCATTAATAAAGTATTAAATATAGTACATAACATTAATAAAGTATTAATAATGCATTAATAAAATAAAAATACATTTATAATACATTATAGGATAAAGACATTTATATATTTATAATAGATTAATGTATTATTTAAATGATACATTAATGCTATATAAATGAATGTACAAAATACTAAATACATTAATGTGTTAAGTATTAAAGTATGTATTATTAATACAAAAATATATTAATGTATTATTAATACAATTATGAAGTATATATAAATTATTAAAATATCAAAATATTATTAATAATAACATCTATAAAATTATAATCCAACTCCTTGCCAACTCCTTATAATCCAACCTAATTAAATATCACAATGAAACATCAACATTCTCGAACATCTCACTTAAACATAACTCATAAGGAATTTCTCTATTTGAGATAACCATAAATAAACATGCTATGTGGTGTAATGTTACAATGTGACTAAACCCAAGATATCCTTATAGGAACATTGCAATGTGATACCCATGGTTAGCCCTTACTATGTGACGAACATTTCCCTTTATACATTGGCCATTAATTTTTTTGTTAATTAATTAATACAATTATCAAGTATGTATAAATAATAAAAATATTAAAGTATTATTAATAAATGCATCTATAAATTCCCCAAGGTGTACGACAGTCGGTGATGGAGTGTGTTGTTAAGGCACTCTGTGATGTTAAAGTCACCGATTCGAAACCTGCGGGGACAAAAAATCTAGCCATGTTAAGGGTTGGTGTGGCTTAGGTCGGGTGCGATCCCTGGGTGATTTTGACAGCTTAGATGCCCCTGAGTCGCGGTTTCTCAGCCACAGGTTAGTCCCACAAGTCACGGACAAACTAATAAAATAAAAAAATAAATACATCTATAAAGCATAATAAAGTATTAAAATATTATAAAAAAATATAATAATAGAATAAAGTAATAAAGTATTAGCAATAATACATTAAAATAATAAAGTATTAGCAATACATGAATAAATAAAAAATATATTTATAATACATTATAGGATAATTACATTATAATATAAGCACATTATTAATGTATTATTTAAATAATATATTAAACATATATAAATGAATATATAAAATAAAAAATACAATAATGTGTTAAAGTAGTATTAAATATATTAATTAAATACATGAATATTTCCAAGTATTAAATGTATTAATAATAATTTAATTATTAGTTATTAATTGATTATTAATAATAAAGTATTAAATACTCTATATTCGTCACATTGTGATCATAATTCAATGTTTGTCACATTGAAAGGAAAACTATGATAGACCGTGGTTGACCATGACTATGACAATGATTGAATGTGGTTGACCATGGTTGAAAGTGGTTAACCATGTTTGACAATTGTTATCCATAGATGACCATGGTTGGCCATGACCATGGTTGACCAAGACTATGGATGACATTCGCATATCTAAATTTGGAATTGTTTGTCACATTATGATGATAGGATATTTGTGTCACATTGCGATGACGAGGATATGTTCATCGCATTGTGATGACGAGACTATGTTTGTCACATTGTGATGAAGAAGACATGTTCATGACATTGTGACGATGAATCTATGTTTGCCGCAATGCAACAATATGGTTATTTTCTTCGCATTATGATGACAAGATATTTGTGTCACATTATGTGACACAAACATTTGTTTCACATTTCTATGATCTGGCTATGTTCATAAAATTGCAATGACAATATATGTTTTATCACATATTAACGACGATGGGGATATTGCATTGACGAAGCTATGTTCATCACATTTTGATGCCATGACATTTAAGTAAAAATTGGATATGTGATGAACATAAATATCGTATGTTCATCATATGTCATATGGCTATGTGATGAACACAAATTTTGTATGTTCATCACATTGAGATGACATGGCTATGTTTGTCACATTGCAACAGAAGGACAATGTTTGTCGTGTATTGACACATGATATTTGTGTCACATTGCGACGACGATAAGATATTTGTGTCACATTGTTTTCATATTTTCGAAACATTAGGATGTAGGAGATAAGTTCATCACATGTGATAATGGGATATTTGCGTCACATTTTGTCATGCAAATATTTGTTTCACATTGCTATGATGGGGATATGTTCATAAAATTGTGGCGACAATATATTGTTTGTCACATATTGATGACGATGGGGATACTGTGATGACTGGGCTATGTTCATCACATTGCAATTACAAGACATTTAAAAAAACGTGGATATGGTATGAACAAAAATATCATATGTTCATCATATGTCATATGGCTATGTTATGAACATAAATGTCATATATTCATCACATTGCGATGAAAGAACTATGTTCATCACATTGCAACAACATGAAATTATTTGTCACATTATGATGACATGATAGTTGCATCACATTGCGATGACAAGGATATGATCATCACATTGCCATGATGAGGCTATGTTCATCACATTGTGATAGGCCTCATTGATGATTTGTTCATCACAATATGTTTATGTTTATGTTTATGTTCATCACAATGTGACAATAGGTTTATGTTCATCACATTGCGATAGGCCTCATCGATGATATGTTCATCACGATATGTTTATGTTTATGTTCATCACAATGTGACAATATGTTTATGTTCATCACAATGTGACAATATGTTTATGATCGACACATTGTGTCAATATGGTTATGTTTGTCACATTGCGACAATATGGTTATGGTCGTCACATTGCGATGGTATGGTTATGGCGAGCCATGGTCATCTATGTACAACAATTGTCAAACATGGTTAACCATTTTCAACCATGGTCAACCACAGTTAATCATGATCATGGTCAACCAAGGTCAACAATAGTTATGTTCATCACATTACGACAATATGGTTATGTTCGTCACATTGTATGTTCATCATATAAGGCTATCTTTGTCACATTGTGACAATATGGATATGTTCATCACATTGTAATGGTGGGCTAGGTTCATTACATTGAGAGGACATGATATTTGCATCACATTATGACGAATGGATATTTTTGTAACATTGCGACGATGGGGCTATGTTCATAAAATTGTGATGAAATGATATTGTTTATCGCATATTAATGACGAAGGGTATATTGTGTTGACGAGGCTATGTTAAACATAATGAAATGATGGGACATTTAAGTAAAATGTGGTTATGTGATGAACATAAATATTGTATGTTCATTGTAAACCAAGGTCAACCATAGTTATCTTCATCACATTGTGGAAATATGGTTATATTTGTCACATTACGACAATATGGTTATGTTCATCACAATGCATCTTCATCGTATAAGGCAATGTTCATCACATTGTGACAATATGGTTATGTGTATCACATTGAGACAACTGGGCTATATTTGTCCCATTGTGAGGATAGAGTGTTTGCATCACATTATGACAATTGGATATTTTTGTCACATTGTGAAGACAAGATATTTTTTTCCACATATTGACGACTACGGGGATATTGTGACAATGGAGCTATGTTGATCACATTATGACAATAAGAGATTTAAGTAAAAATTGGTTATGTGATCAAAAAAAATGTCGGATGTTCATCGTATGTGATATAGATATGTGATAAACATAAATGTCATATGTTCATCACATTGTGAAAAGACGACATTTATTTGCACCACCATAATATGATGGGATATTTGCACCACATTGCGATGATGAGGCTCTGTTCATGACATTGATAGAAAATCATTGTGAACTCTATAGATGAGGAATTATATTTTTTCTCAGGACATTGCGATGATGGGACTATGTTCATCACAAGGTCAACCAAGGTCAACCATAGTTATGTTTGTTGTAATGCGACAATATGGTTATGTTCTTCACATTTTATGTTCATTGTAAAAGGATAAGTTTGTCACATTGCGAGAATATGTTTATGTTTACCACATTGTGAGGGTAGGGCTATGTTTGTCACAATGCAAGGATAGGATATTTGCGTCACATTATTCCTATTGGATATTTGCATCACATTGCGCTGAAAACAACTGTTAAACATGGTTAACTATTGTCAACCATGGTAAAGCACGACCAACCATCATCATGGTGAACCGAGGTCAACCATAGTTATGTTTTTCACATTGTGAGAATATGGTTATGTTATTCACATTGTATGTTTATTTTATAAGGCTATGTTTGTGACATTGAGACAATATCGTTATGTTCGCCACATTACGACGGTGGGACAATGTTCTTCACACTGCAAGGACAAGATATTTTTGTCACATTTTGATGAATGGATATTTGGATCACATTACTTTGATGAGGATATGTTCATAACATTGTGCGAAAGGATATTGTTTGTGACATATTAACGATGACAGGGATATTGTGATGATGGGGATATGTTCGTCACAATGCGACGATAAGACATTTAACTAAAAATTGGCTATGTGATGAACTTAAATGCCATATGTTCATTGTATTCCGTATGACTATGTGATGAACATAAATGTCTAATTTTTATCACATTGCTACAATAGGATATTTATTGCAACAATAGCACTATGTTCATCACATTGCAACAAAAGAACATATTTTTTCACAGTATGATGAAAAGATATTTTCATCATATTGTGAAGACGAGACTATGCTCATCACATTGTGACGACAAGGATATGTTCATCACATTGATAGAAAATCATCTTGAAATTTGTAGATGATGAATTATATTTGTTCTAAAGACATTGATAGTAAATCTTCTTGATTTATACTTCTCAAAGGACACTAATAGAAAACCATTTAATAATTTATAATTGTTATAAGAAAATTGGTAGAAAATCATTTGGAACCTTGTAGATGACGATTTATACTCATTCTAAGGACATTTATAGAAATGAACTTGAAATTTGATGATGATTTATCGTTGTTATAAGTACATTTAAGTACAACACACATGTATCATAGAGTGTATACATTGCACCGTGATACAAACTATGACGATTATACATCCATATATAATTTCGATATATTTTTCATTGATTTTGTTTGCCATGGGTGGGATAATTAAGAAAACAAGTCTCTCACCTGAAAAAAAAATTTCATCAAAGACTCTCTCTCTCTCTCTCTCTCTCTCTCTCTCTATATATATATATATATATAAAATTTCATTAAAAGACATATAGTTAAAAGAATAAGTTTAATTTTTTTAAGTTAATATTATTGAAATTGTAATATGAAATCGAAACTTTTATTTAAAATTGTAATTTTTCATAATTAAAATTATGATTTTTCTATTTTACAATATATTGAACTTCTAAAGTAGAAATAACCCTAACTCTAACTCTAGATCTAGTTCTAACTCTAAACAAGATCCTAACCCTAACTCTTTTGAAATAACCCTCACCATGATTCTAATAGGATAACCCTAACCCTAATATTAAAAAGAACAAATTTCACACAAGCATTAATTCTCAAACCATTTAAATAAAGAGTAGCATGGTAATTTATAACCATACCAATTATATTTTTAGTTATATTTTATATAAATATTTTTAAACAATGTAGAGATATACATATACTTAAAATTTCTCTTTCCTAAGTATTGTGAGAAGGTGGGGATATTAATATTATTAATATTATTTTTCATTAACATGAAACAAATTAAATGAAAAAATATGAAAAAATTATGAAGGATTAATGTGCCTGCTTTAATATTGTTTTTTTTAGATAACAATTAGCTATTTTATAACCACAATGTTTAAATGTTTTATAGTTGAGCTACATAACAATTTTTAAAAACAAATTAAACTAATTTAAATTCATCTTAAATTTAAATTTAAATGTTTTAAAGTATGACTTTTTTTATTTATTTTAAAGTCTTTTCAATTTCTAAAATAGAAATAAACCTAACCGAATCAAAAAAAAAAAGAAGATCTTAACCCTAATTATATAGGAATAACCTTAACCCTAATTCTAATAGAAATAACTCCAATGCTAATCTTGACCTAATCTTATACATAATAGCCCCGGATGGGGTGACACGCAACGACGCATTGCCACATGGCTTAGCATCAAGCCACAACTTAAATGTTGTAGGCCGCTCTCCATCCCTTCAACAATTAAGATGGTAGCAGACCATTACAACAGCTCTACAGAGGTGGGACTTCTCCCTCACATGAACACACTAGCACAGACAACATTCAATATGATAGAGATAAGAAGGAGCCATGCGATGCCGTCACATGAAAACTTGAAAGTTAGGACGCCTAGACAGAGCTGGTTCATTTTTGTTTAGGACCTCCCTGCCGGTTGGGAGCTCTGGTGCAGTTTCCTCTGTATCTCCATTCACCCCTCCTCCCCAATGACAAGGAAGAGAGGCAAGCCTCGTCAAGGCTTAGCCTGGTAGACCCACAAAGCACAGCGACAGAGAAGACAGAACCTTGAGCACGCTCTATTGATGGTGACTTCTATCCTCCGGTAGAGAGCAAGAGTCGACCTCTTGGCACTCCATGCCACTATAGTTGAGCCTACGACAGAGTGAAGCATGCACACCCTTGCAATTGAGCCTGTTGCACAAGCTCGAAGTTGTCTGAAGGGAGGGTCTGAGGAAGAGTTCCCAATTTTCTATGTTGAAGAAACACCATTCCTGGAGGATTTCGCGACCACCCTGGAACCTCAAGCTACTAAGCCTGAAACATAGGCTAGAAGCGCTCTGAAGGGAGAGCCTGCAGAAGAGTTCCCAATCTATTATGTAGAAAAAATACCATGGCCAGATGACTACATCCCCACCCGCCATGCTGAGAAGGAAATGAACGATGATGAGGCTCTGAACAGTGCCTGCGCAGGGATGAACGTGGACGAGGCTAGAGCAGGGATGAACGTGGAAGTGGGGAATGAAACCTTTGTCAAGGCAATAACCAATGATTTGCATGGTCCACTCCTTCGTGTAGGGCATTTGGCTCTCGTGTTCGAACTCCGAGGCCACATGGCAGACCTGGAGCACAGAGCCCTCCTCATGGGACAGTGCTTTGACCTGCTCCTTGACACATACTCCAATGCTCCAGCAAAGTGAAAATGTCCAATGTGTGCATAGCCGTTTGTCATCCCGGCCAGATCCGCGTGTCAGAAGGGAAATTGCGACAGGTCACCGGGTATTTGAGTTTTCCTTTGCTAGTCTGGTTGTTCATCATGCTGGTGTTCAATGTTAACTTGAACTATGGCCATTTGTCCTAGTTTCTTTCGGGCAGGACAGATGGCAAAACAATTTTTAGCCTATCTTCCTAGATATATTTCGCCCCACACTATGCTGGTTTTCAGTAAAAGGACAACATATTTGGTGGCATAGGACGACAATATCTCTGTGTATTTTTGTCTATGTTTCTCTATCAATTTAATATAGCAGGTACTATCTTTTTTACTTTAAAAAAAAAAAAATCTTATACATAATAATTATTATGAATAATAATTAAAGCTAATAACCATTAACAATAATTAACCATAATATCCTTATGAGATTTTAAACTCAAGTTCACACATCAAATACAATACAATGAAAATACAACTTTTAAAACCCATAAATAAATAAAAACACATTGAACTCAATAGTTTTCATTAAAAAATTAAACCATTTTCATAAAAACCCATAAATAAACGCATACATAAAGCAATAGTTTTTATTAACAGATTGAACGCTTGAACGCATAACTTTCATTTAATAGATTGAATGCTTAAAAGATTAAACTATTTTCATTAAAACTCATAAATAAACACAGATTTAACCCAATAGTTTTCATTAAAAGATTAAACTATTTTCATTAAAACCTATAAAGCAATAGTTTTGATTAAGAGATTAAACTATTTACACTAAAACTTATAAAGAAATAGTTTTGATTAAGAGATTGAACGCTTGAAAAAAAAAATCATTAAACAGAGTGAATGCTTAAAATATTAAACATTAAAACCCATAAATAAAAGAAGATTGAACACAATAGTTTTCAGATTAAACTATTTTCATTAAAACCCAAAAATAAAAGCATACAGTTTTGATTAACATATTGAAATCTTGAGAGATTAGACGCATAAATTTCATTAAAATCCATATATAATATTTTTCTATTTTTATATCCATATCTATTACTTGTGTCTTGGAATTCGTGCATGTGAAATAAACAAATTGTTTTCGGCTAAAAAGTTGTTACTGAAACGCTAACGATGAGATCAACAAGGGAAGCTGGTCTTCATGTAGGGAGACGAGGCCTCCCCAACCTGTTTTTGGAGATGGTGTACTCGCTAAAAGACATCGTCACCTCACGATCTTAGGACCTCGGCACCAATGCAATTGCATGCAGCTTGCAATCATACAAAATAAATAAATATATATAAATAAAACTGTTTTCTGGTTAAAAAGTTGTTACAGAAACGGTGAGAGATGGGATCAAAAAGGAAAGTTGGTCTTCTGTAGGCAGGTGAGGCCTCTGCAACCTGATTTTGGAGATGGATTACTCCATAAAATCATCTTCACATCACGATCTTAGCACGTCTGCAGCAATGCACTGGCATGCAACTTGCAGTCATACAAATTAAAAAATATATATATAAATATAGGAATATTAAAACTGATTCGTTTTTCATTGTAGATCCGTGCTAGCTTTTATGAAAGCGCATATGTGAACATTAATAATAGAATAGACATTAATAAAAGAATAGTCGGCGTCGTTTCTTCAAGGTTCTTTAATTTGGCCTGCTACTTTCCTTTCTCTTCCAGGTCCGGAGGCTATAGCACGACTATTCCACTCCTCTCCCTGGCTCCCCAGTGGCATCCAACATTATGACACCTTCTAATCCCCTCCTCTTCGTGGCTAATCCGCTCATCTCCTCGCGTCTCCCTAGACCTCTCCGTGGCTAATCCATGATAAATTGTGGAGCAAAGAGAAATGCAGAGAGAAGAGAATAGAACAGTATATTGAAATGTATGAAGAAATACAGAACTCCGAAGAGATTGTTACAATGTAAGATGGTTGAGCTATATATGCTCAAGCAAGACAGAAATAGAATGTACAACTGTCCAGTACAGCTGGCAGTGTACGGTCATACTGTTGAGGGTACAATATATTTAACACTCCCTCTTAGACTCAACAATTACAATCATCAGCACTGACTATGCCTAAGTGCTGTCTCTGGAAGTCAAAAACTGACTTTCCTAGTGGCTTGGGGAAAATATCAGCAAGCTGAT
>SNQJ01S0110909.1:39635-50094 GCA_010110895.2 Picea sitchensis | reverse complement strand
GGAATAGGATCTCGCCACGTGTCTCTTGATGGACGGTCAAGATGACGTCGGGATTTCGCGACTTTACAAGTCGAAATCACTCCAGTGCACTCCACACGACTAACCGTCGTCCAACTTCTTGCTGATCTAACGGCTGTCGGGCCTGTGTTCAAGATCTGACGGCTGAAATTCGTTCTCCTTTTCCACGCTCTCCTTCTTCCCTTCTGGACTGGTTTCCCGCCTTGGAACCATTCACAGGACGAATTTCACGGCTTCAATGGCTTTTCTTTGCGCCTGAGATGCGTTCTATCCAGAATTTAACGGAATTTTCTCCTGCGGAAGAAAAGATTTGTGAATCTTTCAAAGATTTGAAAGAATTTCACGAATTCTTCGTTCTGTGCTTCAATCTTGAACATATGTGAGGGAAATTTTCAAGTTCTTTAAAATTTCTCGCCTCCATTGGCTTTTCTTCGTCAATCTTTGACGATTCTTGAAAAAATTACAAGAATCTTTAGGGTTTCTTCTTCTGCATTCTCTTCGTCCAGGATCTTTCGAGCGTTGTCCGCTCTGCTTCCTCCGCAAGCTTCTTACGGTGATCTTTTGAGAGTATTACGGACAACTCTCCAAGCCTTGTGAAAAGACTGTGTCGTGTGAACTCAAGATCCGTGAGGCTCTACGCTGTGAGGATGGAGTTGCTCTCCCGACTGTGTGAAGAGGCTTACTGCTGAAGCTCTGATACCATGATAAATTGTGGAGCAAAGAGAAATGCAGAGAGAAGAGAATAGAACAGTATATTGAAATGTATGAAGAAATACAAAACTCAGAAGAGATTGTTACAATGTAAGATGGTTGAGCTATATATGCTCAAGCAAGACAGAAATAGAAAGTACAACTGTCCAGTACAACTGGCAGTGTACGGTCATACTGTTGAGGGTACAATATATTTAACAATCCACTCTCGTAAAAATTAAAAAGTAAATGTTAAATGGTGGCGTTCCACTTATTTTCCATGCAAATACATGATATAACTACACGTGGTATCAGTATAAAATGTAAAAAAATAGTAATGAAGAGGTAAATATTAAAATTGAGGTAATATTTTATGGATTTGCTAAATTATGTTTAGTGGCAATTGAAAAGTTAGTCCATGTTAGTCATATTTAGTAAAAGTGAAAAGGTAAATATGATGAATGGGCTAATTCATAAATGAAAGGTAGTTAATTCTACTAATTTGATTCATTGATTAGGAGATAAAACGAAGAATATGTTGGTATCTTCAACTCTGAACTATCAGATTAAATTTGGTAATAAAAAGAATGATTAATCCATCAATTCCAATAGGGGGACTATAGAGGTAATTATCTTCTTGCATTTAACTGGCATAGATTACCATCTAACCAAAGCCTCCAAGTGGAATGAAACGTCATCCTCGCTAAAGAGGAGGAACCTCTTCTACAATATTATATGTTTTTTTATCTTCTTCGAATATCTCTTTTTTTGGCAAGATGGTTTTTTTTCATTGTTTTGGAGTTAGGGTTACATGTAGATTTTCAAAATATGCTATAAATAAACAAATAAACATAAACATAGAATAAGAATATGTGACTTTTTCAAAATGTGTCATAAATAAGATGGAGGTTTGAGAATAAGATCTTGAATGGGGAGGGCTTCAAGCCTCTCATCTTTGACTCATCCATGCTTTTGTTTTCATTTGTTTTTACTCGGTGAAAGATTACATTATTACTTTTCTTAACGAGAGTGTCTTGTTAAATTCAACATACTGATTATTAATCCTTATTACATTTCATGGTTTAAAACTTTTTATCGATAGAAGATTTTATTATTTTTTGTTTCATGATTTTTATTTTTTTTTAAGAAACTTTATTCAGAGATACTAGATTTAATTTTAAGGATTTATTAATTACCTCTTAAATACCTTTTTTTCCAAAAAAAAAATTTCTCGAATTTATATAGATTATAAATTCATTTACAAAGGAGGACTGTCTTTAGTTTGGTCATAATGCACTTGCATTGAGGATCCAGACATCCATTAAACCGCATGAAAAATAGGCATTCCATGCTTGTGAATGAGAGAATAAATACGAGAGGTCGAAGACTTCCCAGCCACAATCATTGTTCAAGTCCAGGTGCAGATTTCAGTGCTTCAGATGGAAGGCTAGCATCATCATTCAAAAATATTTAAATAGGTAATGGGACTCTCGATCCCTCTATCACAGTGATAGATCGAGAGCCTCCCTACCACTTCGGATAGGGCCCTCTTAGAGAGAGCATCAACTTCCCTATTATGAGTGTGAGAAACATGAAGACAATTGATATTGGAGAAGCGCTGTAATAGATCTCTCATTTTTTGCATCCAGCCTTCTAAATGGATGGAGTTGAGCTTGCACTTGTTTGAAATCTAGTCAATTATCACTCTTGAGTCACCCTGGACGTGGAGGTCATCGATAGACCATAGAGCAGCGAGAGTGAGCGTGGTCCATAAACCCAAAAGCTCTTCTTTTGTATTTGTGCCAGAGCCACAGTTGATGAACCAGTTTGTGATTCTAGACTGGTGTGATTTGAAGAAGCCTCCAGCGCCGCATCTGGAGCCGTTAGACTGTGCAGCTCCGTCAAAAAATTCTATAATGTGACCCTTGGCCAAGTCAAAAGACATAGCACGATGAGGGAGGTCGCTGACAGTGATCGGTTGCCAGTTGAAAGTGGCCAGAATCTTGTAGAACACCCTTGGCAATGATGGCTTGGCGTCCTCAAAAAGCACTCTATTTCTCTCTAGCCAGATTTTCCAGCTGAAATGAACCGCCAGGCTAGGCGGGGCCGATCTAAGAGTGAACCAACGTGGGAAGCTTTCTGTGATGGAGGAGCCGCACCAGGAATTCTGAAGAGTATAGTTCTTTGTAGATCGGTGCCAGAGTTCTTTTGAAAATGGGCAATGCATCAAGAGATGAAGTAGGTCCTCGGGGGCAGATTTGCAGAGTAAACAAATACTCGGCCCCACCCATCCTCTCCTTTGTAAAGCTTCCCAGGTGAGAAGCTTATCTTTACCAGCCAACCAGGAGAATAATTTAAGTTTGAGTGGCAGCTGTAGCTTCCAAAGCTTGTGGATCCACGACAATACAGGGTCAGAGATAAGCTATTTCTGGAGGGCGAGATATAATTTTTTTACAGTGATCAAACCCGATTCATCACCGTCGGCCCACAACAAAACATCCGGCTCGGCCCTCAGGGAAATTCCGGCACATTTAAGAGCTGTGGTAAATCGAATCCATTCTGATGCAAGTGGTTCGCTCAGTAAGAGATCGCTAATGGACATCCAAACGTCTGGCAGAGGGGACGCACCTGTCAAAGATCTAATCTGAGCAAGAGTTGTAATATTGTATGCCCGTAGATGGAGTCTCATCGCTGGAGATAGAATGGAGCTGTCCCCCAGTCCAAGAATCAAATCCCTGCCAATAAGAATATCCAGGCCCTCCCCAGGCTTCCAGCGGAGCCAATGTAGAATAACTGAAGATGATGCCACCAGGCCTTTCCAAAATGAAGAGGCCCTCGTCAGCTAGAAAGTTGGTTTGCGTAGCCAATGAAGGAGCGAATTGGAATCAAGATACTTATCAATGATAATTTTGTTCCAAATACTGTCAATGGAGACAACTCTCCAGAAGGAACTGGCCAAGAGGGACACATTGAAAGTGGAGAGATTTTTGAGGCCCCATCCCCCTTCCCTTTTCGATCTTGAAATTGACTGCCAGTTACAAAGATGAATACGGTTTTTGTCAGCGTTTCCACCCCACAGAAAATTGAACGCTAATCTACGCAGGGAAGTGATAATCTTAGAAGGAACCCGCTCCAACATCATCCAATAGACCGCCAGGCTCTGGAGAACAGATTGAACCAGGATAAGTCTTCCACCCAATGACAACCACTTATTGCACTAGAAGTCGATTTTTATTTTGAAAGAGGCCACCAGCCAACTCCACTCTCCAGAGGATGAGGCTCCCAACTTCAAATGGAAACCCAAATAGTTGAAGCCTTCACTCAGTTTCTTAAAGGTGAGAGGGATAGTGTCTTTGAGAAGATGGAGTTCGGAATCAGAAAC
The DNA here is from genome assembly GCA_010110895.2 of Picea sitchensis. NCBI lineage: Eukaryota > Viridiplantae > Streptophyta > Pinopsida > Pinales > Pinaceae > Picea > Picea sitchensis. The sequence goes on along the minus strand of SNQJ01S0110909.1, from coordinate 46,004 downwards.
ACCCCAGTGGTAAACTGATGACTTAGAGAGATTAATGGATAAACTAGAAACCAAGCAGAAGCACTGAAGCACCTCTAGTATACATTGCCATTCCACAGGATCAGCAATGGACATAAGGAGAACATCATCTACGAACATCAGATGGACCATCTTAACAAGTTTAGATACCTTAATTCCCGAAATTTTATGCTCGGAGAAGCTTCTTGAGAGAAGAATACTAAGTCCTTCCATTATCAAGATGAAGAGGTAAGGGGAGAGTGGACATCCCTGACGAAGTCCTCTCTCGCTTTTGAAGAAATTAGATGGATCACCATTGATCAACACAGCAATGTTGGCACTTATAACACAAGAAAGAGTCCAATTTATAAACTTGTCTCCAAAACCCACTGCGTGGAGGACAAGCCTCAAAAAATCCCAATCAATGCAGTCGAAGGATTTTTTGAGGTCCAGCTTCATGATTAGTGCCTTTAGATTTTTCTGTTTGATACTGTGTAAGCATTCATGGGCGGCTCCAATAGCATCATGGATTCTTCTGCCCTTCAAGAATCCTAGTTGTTCCGCAGAGAGACTCCTTCCAAGAATGGGTTTAATTCTGTTGGAGATTACCTTGGAAATAATCTTGTAAATGAGATTGTAAAGCGAGATCAGACGGAAGTCGTTGAAAGAAATTGGGCTGATATCTTTCGGAATCAAGACCAGGAACGTTGAATTTATACCTCCAATTATCTTTCCTTTTAAATGGGTGTCCTCCACCATTTGTAGGAGCTCCCCTCCTAATAGATCAAAAAAGAAACAAAAAAATTCTGAAGTCCAACCGTCTGGCCCTGGGCTTCGCTCAGTATTGAAATGAATAAGTATATCTTTAATCTCTGCAATTGTGACAGGCTTAAAAAGAGCTTCAGCTTCATCACCAGAAACCAATCGGGGGAAGAGGCCGGCGGTTGACCCTTTATCCTGAAGGTTGTGCGCACCTGTAGCTCTAAACTGTTGTGAAAAAAATGTGACAGCCTCTTCTTTTATGGCTTCCTGTCCCCGAATGTCAAAACCACCATTATTAATAGTCCAGATCATCTTTTTGTGTCTGTTGTGGCTTGCAACCTTGTGAAAGAACTTGGAGTTTGAATCTCCACTTTTTAGCCAAGTTGCTCAGCTTCGGAGCCTCCAAGCAAATTCCTCAGCCCTTAATAAGGAATCTTTGTTGACTTCAAGTCGCTTTAACCTATCCGACTCCTCCACTGACCAGGATAAATTAGTATATCTGTAGGGGAGTTTAGATATCTCCGCCTCCAGTGAGAGCAAACGGGCCTGGTCTTCAGTCTGTTTCAAATGGAACCAATTCTTGGTCTTAGTCTTGAGGACCTTTAATTTCCACACAAGTCGAGTCTGTGGATTGACTTCTAAATTGAAAAGCGGGTCAGTCCAGGTCACTTTAACAAGCTCAATGTAATCTGCCATTGAGAGCCAGGAATGATTAAATTTGAATGGGGAGGGTTTGGGAAGCTCGGTAAGTCTCAGCTGTAGAAGAACCGGGGCGTGGTCAGAGAAATAGGGGAACTCCACCCACGAAGAGGCCTGTCCAGTAGAGGCCAATAAATTAGCTGTCACAAAGAAGTGGTCTAGCCTTCTTGCAATGGCATTCGGACCAGTCCTACCATTTCGCTAGGTAGGGGATAGAACGGTCGGTCGAATGTCCATAAGATTTTTTTTGGTGAAAATCTCTTTGTAACGGGCTCCAGAAGGCTCCGACAAGTTTGCACCTCCCCATGATTCATCTGCCTCAAAGAAGAGATTCATATCACCTCCTATTATGAGATTAGTCAAAGAGAGAAGACCACTATCCTCTAGCTGTGTCCAGAAGGGCGATTTTTCTAAACAGGGTCCGTAAATGTTGAGTAGAGCCAAATCCAATTTTGTGGCTAAACAGTAGCCCCGTAACAGTAAACCTCCACACGACAGGGAGGGTTTTAGTGTAAATAGGGTGGGGTCCCAAGCCACCAGCAAACCACCGGATGTACCTATGGAGCTCACTGCCGCTGAAAACCAGGAAGGTCGGAACAGGTGAACAAAATCTCTAGCTTTGTGGTCAGCTGAGAGAGTCTCTTGTAGGAAGATGAGATCGGGCTTCGTACGCGCCAGCAATCTTCGGAATGAGGCAGTATTATGGGTGCCTCCGATCCCTCTAATGTTCAAAGAGAGCACGATCATTACTTTGATTGTGCCAAGGCCTTCATTGCTCTAAGGGCCTTACCATCCAGAGTGGGCAAAATTGTATCCGGTTGCTGAGTACTTTGAACCTCCTTTTTCTTCCTGGAACTTCGAGTTTGTAGAGGGGAAATTTTAGTAGCGATACCTCGAGACCAAGCGAAGGTCTTTGTGTCCACTTGTTTTGAGTTTGAAGTGCCCGCTTCAGATGATGCTGAAATGATTTCTTTGCCCCGAAATATAGGAAGTTGAGGAATGGAACTCAGGTATAAAGATAAGGGTGAAGTGGGCTTGAGAGCGTCCAGGAGAGCATTTTCCTCCTCTTCCGGCTGACTATAACCGGGGAGCTCCTGTGAGACTAAGTGTGCAGTCAACGATGGAGGTATAGAGTTGGGAAGCACATGCGAGGTAGTTGGAATGGGGAGTGAGGGGTCGGCTGAAGTATTTGGGATAAGAGGAGTTTTATCAGTGGACTGTGTCGAGCCAAGAGAGATGAGGACAGTCGATTCAAGAGTGGAGGTTGGATCGGATTGGAGAGGGGGAGTCTCTTCATATGGGAAGTTGGTGAGCCAACTGAAGTTGTTTATGTCTTCTTTTTCAGATGTAGAGAGTGTGTGGTAGAGGGACGGGCATAAGTGCCGTAGTTTTGAAATTGGTTTATCGTCTTGTTCCAGAAAGGGAGGGCTGTGAGCAGGGTTCAAATCCAGATAAGCCAGGGATGGGTCGGCTTCAGTGTAGTCCGGTGGGTTCAGGAGAAGCTCATCCTCTTCAGAACAAAGGCTCGAAAACTTACCAGGGCATGTTTGTCGGAGATGGCTCGTTTCCCGACATAAGTTGCAGCGGAATGAGAGCCCAAGGTAGTCTAGAGACTGTTGATGAGTTCGTCCACGCCAAACTATCTCCAACTTATCCGGCAATCCTGATGTGATGTCGATTGCAACCAGAACCCTGCCCATTATCCTCGAAGGACTCTTTAGAGACTGTGTATCAAGAGAGATAAACTGGCCAAGAGAATTTCCAATAGCTCTTAAAGATCCTTCGTTCCATAGATGTAAAGGTAATCCCGGGAGAAGGACCCAGAGGTGTCGGAGCTGGAAGTATTCAGTGTCAGGGTTGAAGGCCAATCTCCATCTCTTCAACATTATGCTGCTACCCCCGTAGGTCCAAAAGGAGGAGAGTAGCAGAGAGGCATCATCTGGAGACTTACAAATGAAGCAAAGCCACCCTTTTTTAAGAACGAGAACCTCCGGTGAATAACCTAGAAGGGGAAACCACGATAACTGAATCCACTCCTCCAGAGGCTGTCTGCTTAAACTCTTGTAAGAGACACGACCCACCAGTGCACTGGTCGAGATTTTACAAAGGTCCTCCAGGCCAGCACTGTCGCCCAGCACTAAGTGCTTTGTGATTTTGGAAGCTTTCCACACCTTTCGTTTGTATGGAGCTCTAACAGTAGGCGAGGGGACTTTTCTAGTGTCCAGGAGTGGAGAAGGGGTAGGGAAAGGTCTGTCAGGGACAATGTGTACACCGGTTATAGTCCGAGGGGGGGGACTGGAGCGAAGGGAGTCTCGGCGGGAACAGAAGGTGCAGGCGGTTTATTTAAAAAAGTTGAATGACTTTTTGCGTAAGAGTCCACCTTATCGAATAGGCCTTCCTGTTTCCAGATCAGCTCATCAGACGGTTTCATCAGGTAGTCTGTCTTAACATCCATTACAAAAGACACTGTGGGGAAAGAAGGTTCCCACTAAAGTGACAAGGCAGCCGGTTCGAGATAGTGGGAAAAGGAGGATAGAAGGAACGGGACAGTCAGGGAACTGCAGATCTATAGCGCACCAGCTGGACTAGAGGACAAAAGTAGGACCATAAGTAATCTGTCCACTTCTATTAGCTAGTATGAAGTCTAACAACTCGGGGGGTAAAGACTGCCAAAAGGATCAGGTAACAGTCTATACAGGAAGCTCTCGGGCCAGTGAGAGTGGGGTAAGCAGGGTCCCTCTAAAAATACAAGGCAGCCGGTTCGAGTTAGTGGGAAACAAAAGTCTGGAAGACCGGGACAGTCAGGGAGGGAATGACAGATCAGTAGCACACGAGCTGGACTAGGAGACAAAGAAGGTACCAGTAAACAGTTCACTTCTATAAATTGGTCTGAAGACTAACGACACGGGGAGTAAAGGCTTGTCTAAAAGGTTCAGGAAACTGTCAATACAGGAAGCACATAGATCCGTGAGAGTCATCCAGTATAAATCTGAGTGTTGAAATGCTCAGGAAGGAGGAAGTAATGGCTCCTGAAGCACCTGGTTCGGATATCCATGGCTCCAAGAGTTTACTCTTGATGGGCTACTGCCCTCAACTCACTTGAACAAAAAATCTATATATCAGCAAACAATGCTATTACAATTTTCTCCGCCACTTAAATTGAATGGTGTTACAATTTCCTGTGCTTCCCAACTGACCTCTTAAATACTTAAGATAATTGATCATAGTATATTTTTCATTCTGTGTTGAAAGGCTCCATTTTAAGTTAAATATTTAATATGCTCCACAAGATTACAAACATTTAAATATTTTCACATTTTAAACCAACATTTTAAATATCCTTACACTTTAAATATCTTCTTAATGCAGAACTATGTTTTCATATAATTTGATTTTGCATTTGAAATTATTAAAAAACAACTGAAAATAAAGCACCAAGTAAGTAATAAGTAAGTAATATATTATGTATGAGAGATTTAGAGGAGTACAATTCTTATGATGCATGTGGGATAATTTGGACTAATTTTATAAAATTTCTGGGCATTCATCTGATAATTAACAAATAAAGATGGCATTACATTCCATTCCCCATCAAAAGAGTGAATATCATGGTTTATCAAAACCATAAGTTTGAAATGTTGATTAAGTTGAAAAGGTGGATGGCCACCTAGATCCACCTGCTTGAAATGTTAATTAAGTTGAAAAAGTGGATAACCACCTAAATCCACCTGAATCAACGCATAAACTATTACTACTTATACCATTATCTTTAATGTCTCTACCACCTCTCTACCTGTGTATTTTTATAGTATGGAATATGGTTGGTTTTTAAATGGGTATGGAGTCTCCTACCGGGATGAAGAGACTTGAGTAGTTTCAACAACTAAAATTTTAGTGATCATAGATGAGATGACAATAATATTGTGATGAGTGAACATACCAACATGCATTGAAAGAATGGTTTTCAATCTTTCCCATCACCAAAGATATTCACAGATTTCATTAGTGGTATATCTTGGGATTATAATGAGAGTGTTGATATCCATATGGACATAATTGTTCATATTCATCTGGAAAGTGGTATGATTCAACTTTTTGTTATTATTTAAAATAAATAGGCCATCAATTTCTTTTAGTAGTATTCAATCCAAAGTTTCTTGAGTTAAAATTAGCTTAATCTTAGTTTGATATTACATTTTTATTATAGGTTTAAATTAGTTTGATCATGAATTTTAAATTGTACTTATTTATATATTTATAATAGTTAAATGTGTGTTTTTTCAAAAAAAAAAAAGTTATATTTTTTATATATACAACATTGTAATTTAAATAATTAAATTTAAAAAAAATCATATTTATTAAAAAATAATAAAATTATATATCAATTTAACATTTTTCCATGAAAAAATATTAATTTAACATTTCACTAAATACAATTTTAAAATTATATTATTATTATTTATAAATATTTATAAATATATTTATAAATATAAATACCATTAGATTTCACCACATTTTTATCATTAAAATTTTACTTATTAATGCAGAGTGGTCATGACTCATTTATTTAAAATTTATCAAATTCCATTAGTTTATCTTTGCATGCTTTGAAAAAAAGACAAGCATTATCCATTTGTATCGATTAATTTTAATTATAAATTATGCTTATGGTTTGAATGTATTCATTTTTTTTTACCATGATTTTATTGTGGTTCTTGTTTATAATTATATAAATTTTTATTGATTTGTTCTTTGTATAATTGAAAGAAATGATAAATTTCGTGTATTTTAGTAATTCATATGAAAAGTAAAATATTTTAATTTTTGAATAATCTTGTAACATTTTTTTTAATTTTTAAATTCTTTCATCTCATAACAAAGTTTCTTTCATTTGTAACTTTCAAATTTTAA